>WHYT01015148.1:79563-94853 GCA_009806455.1 Tetrax tetrax | reverse complement strand
AAATTAAAAAAAAAAAAAAAAAAAAAAGTAATTTTTTTTTTCAAATAATAGGTTTTGTAAGATTTATTTTTATTAAGACACAAAAAATCCTAGAGTATTGGGCCTAGTTTGCAATACAATATCCCTTTAAATCCAGACCTGTACAGCTCTGCAAGATCAAGTCACTTCTATTTCACTGGAATGAAATACAGGAAAAAACAGTATAGAAAAAAATCTCTTAAAATGTCAGATTTCCCCTCTCTGGTACAGGGTGTGCCTTTCCCACCACGCGTTATATTTCTTGGTGGAAGGATATTTAAAAACACGTTTGTTTAAGAATCGTTGGAGAGCTATTTTGTAATGGGTGTGGTTACAGCGAGAGACGCACCTGGATGGTGAGTGGCATTCAAGCACTTGCTCAAAAACACACAAGGCAAGCAAATCTCATTGGGACCACAGACCAAGCCATTTCTTACTTAAAAGGACTTGAGAGCTAATAACTTCTTTCAAGGATATACTATTTTAAACATCTGTTGGTTGACAAATACTATCTCAAAAACCTATATTTACGCCTACCTGGTTTGATTTTAACCTACCTCCAACGCTGAAAGTATTCTGGAGGGAACCTTTTACATTCGTAACAATTCAAGTGTAACTGTAATGCTGAGTAATAAGTTTGGTTTGTCCTGAAATTGTCTGAACTATGCAGTTCGTTATCAGTGCAGAAGCAGCAGAAGACTGCTGTGGTTGGCTCAGTGGATTTATAAAAACAAAACACAACAAAACAATCCCCCCCTCCCCCTGTAACCTTTACAGAATATATGTAAAATTGTGTCCTTCCCTGGTCATATTCACAACTTATCTACAAGATAGTGTTGGCAGTAGAAACTGCAGTCCATGACTATTTGCATTCAGCTCTCATCCATCTGTTCCTTTGCTTTCTCCTGGGCTTCAACTTGTTCAGTTTTTTGCGGGGTTTCTCAGTCTTCTGAGTTTCAACAGAATCCACCCCGAGAACATGTTCAGAGCAGCATAACTGTCCATTCAACATAGAATTTAGTACTGTCCCGTCTTGATGTTCCTTGCAGAAAGAATTTGGGCAGAAGTGGCAGAAAGAAACAGAAGGTTTGCCACAAACATCACAGTGGTGCCAAGGACACTCCCACTTTCCTGCGATCAAAACCAAAGAGCCCATTAGTAGGGAGAAAACCCTGTCATCACCTTTTCAAGTTCTGTGTTTTAGCAGCTGAACAACGCACGATTTCCCTGACAAAGCAAGATGAGATGGCAACTACCGTGGCTACTGTCAGAAAATCAAAATGCTACATCATACCACTAAAGCTCAACTGATAGCAGTAAGCAGCAGTGACATCCTTTCATTTAAATACAGCAGTGACGTCCAGCTAGAAGAAATTATTCAGGCTTTACCCAATAGCATTTTACAGAACTCGCAATTGCTGCGTACCGTTACAACACTCACGTGTTTTTTACAAGTTTTGCTCAGGGACAGTTGATGGGCTTTACCTACAGATGCTCTTTTGCCCCAGCATATCCTGCAGACACTGTTTTACTCGCTCTGGGATAACAGGCTTTGCCTGCTTCACTTTTTCATATCCCACCTGACATGGCTGACTGTGGAACCAGGTAACTCCTGTGCTATCTGGAACAGCAATGGGATGTCTGCTGCTCTTAACATTTTCCTACTTGCCTTATTCCTCATGATGCTGCTATTCTTTTGGCTTGAACTCAACTGGCTTCACCCATTTCTTAGATAAAATTAACCTTCCTGTGACAGGGCCACAGTGCTCCTACCAAGTGATGTACTTGCTTACTTACATTTGTAAAACAAAAGGCTTATTTTGCCAGAGGCAGGAGGAAGGCCATCATTTTGTCTCCGTACTCAAGAAAAGCTCCTACATGATGCACGAAGTTCTTACCATATGAAAATAATGTTTTCCAGAAGACACTCTTGACAAGGTTTCAGTGCAATAAATGAGGTACCTACACAAATTCTTCATTCACACAAGAGGCAAGCCAACTCACCAAAAGGACGTTTCACCAAGCCAAGGCAGGAGAGATGATACGCTTTAGTACAAGATTTCCTGTCGCACAATACCAGCTGGCCACCGTCACCACAACGGAAACAATCGTCTTCAGATTCTTTCTTCCCTTCATTTTTCGTTCTGCGTCTCCGAGTTCTCTTTTTGGTCTTTTTGCCTTTTTCTTCTGAGGCATTAGTGGAAGAATTCTAAAAAAGTAAAATGCAAATCTGTAAATGCCAGTTTTGCAAAAGAAAAATATTACACCACCTAGCCAAGGTGGCATGCCTGGCAGACAGTGTACATAGGCAAAAATTTGACTTGTTGTAGACCTGTCCTCACCATACCTATCTGTGTTGGTAAAAAAAAAAAAAAAAAAAAAAAAAAAAAAAAAAAAAAAAATCACACTGATCCTTGTGAAAAGTCATCCTGAAACCAGATCTTATCCCTACAATCCCTTCTTACTGCAAAGCTCTTCTACTTTCGTATCACTGAAGAAAGGTCTTCCAATTACCAGTCTACTTGTGGCTAATTTACCCCCATTTTGTTCTTGCACCACCAATCACTTCACTTCAAGATCCATTTTCTTCTTCCAGTTGTGTATACTCATGCTGGAATTACTAAAACCAGTCTCTGCTTCTCTTGAAGAACAGACAGCAGGAACTGTATCTGTGCCCATAATGCTAGAAAGAATATACCAAACCTTATTCTTTTTTCAGTCTGACATTCTACTGCTTGCACTTCAACTCTTCTTCACCAAATCATATAAAATTCACTCTGGGTGTTTTTTCAACATCCCTACCGCCATTCCCCACCCCTCACACCAGTAATCATTACTTACTGTCTTAACAATTGGTGCATTCTATCTACCAACGCAGACAGCCCTGTAAAACTGAACGGTAACATTTCATTTCTTCATGGCTGTCTGCACAAACTGATCACAAGCTTATGTGAAACCCCACTTATGCCTCTCCCTTAACAAAAACCAGCTATGTGAATTCTGGTCTGAGCAGTGTGAAGGACCACATGAAGGTGCAGCCTTTCTGCAGCCACAGCTGAGATTTTTTTTTCACTTGGGAACGTACTTGCGCCTTCCCTCGCACTCTTCTGCCAGCCCTTCAGGAAGTGCCATCAACTTCTGCTGGATTACAGGTTTTAAATTGATCTGACATGAATCATACAGGCCAACTGGTATAACTTTTTTCCTCATTCAAAACTCACATTTTTTTTTTATTCTTCAGCTTAACTGAAATTTTTTTTCACAAATCTTAACAAAATAATCATATTTTAAGGTTTAGATGGGGGTAATAAAAACTGCAATGTCAGAATAATCTCACTGACTATAGTTAGGCTTGGTCTTAATCAGTTCCTAGCTCCTACAGCCCTTTGCTTCCCCACACCTCAAATGGGACTGGGAAGGTTATTCCTTCTGCAACTCCCTTTTTTAATATGCTTTTGATTCCAGAAGCTAGTGCCAGTAGTTAGCAACACTTCTTATTCAGAACTCAAAGTAATTAATTTATCACAGGAGAAAGTGGGAGAAAATATTTTAGGATGTTCCCAAAAGCTGTATCGCCTGCCATACTATTACAGTGTAAAAATGTATTCTTTAGCGCCAAGGTTATGTCTGGCAAAAGCATGTTTCCATTGTTCCAGCAAGGGAAACAGTAAGCTTTTTCCTCAGAGGACAGCTAGCATCTGTTCAAGCGGCGTTAACCCTTATCATAACACAAAACCAGTCCACCAACGCATACCTCAAAAGAAAAACCAAAGCTGGTAGACAAGACACGGTCAAAACCTCTTGATATATTACTTGCCTTTGGTCTGTCCCCAAGAAATCCACTGCAGTTTGGGGCACCACATTTGCAGACTGTTTTTTCATTGCCCAGACAGTCAAGGTTGTAATTAAAAGTCAGCTCTGTCCCTGAGTGAGATAAGACATAGCCTTCCATTATGAAGGACAAGGTAACAAAGTCAATCAACATTATTACAAACAAGTACAGATTTCATTATGTGTCTTCTGGTTTTGTACTTGCTTGCTGTTCTACTGTCATAGCTTTAGATACATATAGATATACGTGTGTGCCTGCGCGCACAAACCAGAACATATATATTATTTAAACACCCTTCTTGCCCCACTCCTTATTATCAACACTTGAAGAAAAGATACAGAAACGTTGTTTGAGATTTCTACAAAAATATTTGCACTGATTCAGTTAAACCATGACTGTCCCACTCGTAACTGTGCAAAAGGTTTTACTTAGGGAACAAAACCAAAACCAACATGAGCTGATATACCTGCAGGAATATCGCACACAGCAAACAGGCCGACGCGAGTGTCTCCATTTACTGTCCATTTTAGAGTTTCACAATTTGGTTGGCAGCTGTGATTCATAAACCGAGAATAGTTTCCTTTGGGGCCAGCATCGATAATACGGTCCTGGAGATCAAACCAGCAACAGAATGAATGTTTTTTTTCTCCCCTCCTCACAAAAAAACCCCCCAAATCCGTAAATTATTTCAGGAGTTCCATTCAAACCAGACATGGTGCTGCGACCCAGAAGCACACAAGCAAACCGATGGCACATGTTGTATTGAAAACTGTAGTGTCTCACGTGGCCTCGAATGGGACACTCCCAAAGCAATACTCGTGCTCTAGCTCACATTTTCCCGGAACCCATCGCAGCCACGTGGCAGGATAAGTGTTCTTGTGAGCACCGTGGTGGTTGTCTTAGAGAACCCCCTCCCTCCAGAAAGCCTCAAAACTCAAACTCGGTCCATTTACCTTTTACTTTGCATTCACAAAGCTGTGACGCATTTACAAATACTGCGCTTTATGGTATTTACCAAGTCACTGCATGATTACTTGCAGAGATTGCCAGTTTCTCACCAGCTTTCTTTCCCCAAATCAGCCTAGTTTAAACAAAAACAAGCTCTTGGTAAACTAAAAAAAATCCCATCCCTACACACAATTGCCTTTTAATTTCTATCTCCACCAAACATATCAGACACCAACAAAATGAAAGTTTTGAATTAGCCACAACTGTGTTCCTTTGCAGAGCTGCTTAAGAAAGCTTTGTTTATTTATGATATATTATTACAGCTTCCTTCTAACTCATTTTTAACTACGGCAGGAGCCAAATACATGTTCGGTTCAGATATTTTATTAAATGCACTGATGTTGTATGTCAGTTTAGTAGAGGGGTGAGAAATTTAAGTGTTCAGAGAAACGTGGTTTCATCATTCTTATAGGTGGTAACTCCTGTGCAGGAACTCCTCAGTTACAGGACTAGCGAAAATAGTAGCTGTGGAAATACAGAGCAGGACCATCTCAGGCAAAAGAAAGGTGACAAGGACTGAAAAAATATGTAGGACTGAGAGCCAGCTCCTGTTTTTCTCCTAAGTAGCTGCCTGGGGACTGAAGCAGTATCATATATATAATCAATACTCCTTATTGTCCAGCTTCTCCACATTCTTCCCCTTCTCGTGAACAAAATACTCAGAGGAGTGCACAGAGAACCACAGATGCCGGATTCATTTGCTGCCTTAATTAATCTGCTAGATTAATTTGCTGCAGAATCAATTTGTGGAGTGCTGGCTGGCAGCTAATGCAAATAGTGCTTTCAGAAAAGAGTTTCTACAAAAGCACAAGCCTAGTTTTCCTATAAATGAAGAAAGGATCAGATAGTTGCAAAAAAGATTAAATGCTCAATATAGGAACCTGCCTCACAACTACACTCCACACTACTCTTAAGTGAGATTTTTTTTTATTGCCGTTGAAATGTTAGTAAAAGGATTGCCAACAGTAATTCTTTCAACTGTATCATTACTATTTCCTGAAGCTTCATACTTTCTTTTAATACTAGGCAGATAAATACTTTTGCTGTACTTGATTGCAAGCCACAAAGCACAATTCGTAGACCTTAATATATACTTAATTATATTACACAGTTAGAACTAATGAGATGCATTATGTACAGAGAATGGAGCAAGCACAGAAGAGACAACACTGTGAATATATGAAACTGTGGGATAGCAAAGGTAGCAGAGCGCCCTACCAAGCTGATGAACAGAAGGAAAAGAGATCAAAGTAATAGTATAATTAAATGTAAAATACTCTACCTTATCAATAGTAAGCATATAGAAGTGGGTAATGTCATTTTCATGTGCATACTTGATTCTTGCCATACATTCCTCTTCATCAATCAGCTCACCGACATACTCATTCACAAACTCTCCCTGAAAGACATCAGCATCACTAGTAAAGCATATACCAAACCCACAAACATCAGCACACGTCACCAGTTCTTTGCCAGGCAAGAACAATTCATACCTTTTTAATGTCCCTCTTGGCGACCAGACCCCACCCTTTCCCATCGGTTTTGATGATCTTTGTCTCGGGGTATTGACGTTTCGTAAAGCACTGGTTTTGGCACCGTTCTCCCGCCGGACAAACTTGTGGATGGCATTCGTACATCAGCATCCGATTCAGGCACTCGGAATCAGAGCCACAAGGGTTTTCATCTGTGGGTTTGCAGTTGCACTTGGGAATCTCAGAAATGTCAGCAGTGTATATCTGCACTTTACCACAAGGCTTATTCACCTGAATAATACATTAAAATAGTTCAAACATCACTTAAAACCACTTGAATTTGTTGTAAGAGTTATTACAGGGGTTACTAATTTGGTTTTGCAGCACTAGATGTTCAATGGAAGCAAAATTTCATCATCTCATGACTCTAGGAGCACAATTATCAGCACGTCGCTACAACCTCTCCTCCCCGTCTCACCATTCAGCTCTTCCTCTCCACAGTGGCTCAGACCTTTGAGTATCCCGTGTAATTTCCTCACACTTTACCTTAATATGCTTGTATGGTGGAGGTTTACGTTCACTTTCTTGGGTTTCTTTGGCTTCTCGCTGTAGCTTTATTTCTCGAAATCGAGCTTCAGCTTCTTGCAAAGCTAAAAAAGATTGTTGTATTAACAGAAACGCTAGAAAGAGGATTACTCCCCCCAAGCTGACTTGCTCATTCTCATGTTTGTTAAACAAAGAATCATCTTCTACTTCCTAGTCCCATCCAATTTTCTTGCAAACAATGCTTTCTGGAGTGCTAATGCTCTTAACAGATGTATCAATTCTACTCTTTCTTTCCTAGTTACACTCAATTTCCCTTCCAGAAAGTAAAATCAGTCAGAAATAATTCCAGTTAGATGTTAGTCTTCTACAAGCCATGAAAACAATACTTTCATTCAAAGTTAGTAATGGTGACTGCTGCCCAAAACACCAAACCAATTTTTTTAATTGAATATTGTACAACAAATGTACAAAACCAGTCCCAAGGCTATGTCTGAAGAAAGTCAAGCATGCATATCACAAGATTATTTTTGTTTACTTTTAGCCATGTACCATTTTTGAAGACTTTTCCAATTCCTTTGATTCCCTGATATCTACTCCCTCTGTCTCCCTCCATATAAGGGAACACTCGCGCTTGGTGCGTCCAATAGTAATCCTTAGAACCAAAGAAAAACACAGGAAATTCTCCGATTTCATGCTTCATTTTCTGGATATTTGGGGGAACGTTTTTCGGATGGCAAACTTCTGCAGGCCACCATCTAGCACAGAAGTACAAATAAAAAAATACAGCATTTTAGTCAAGCTCTTTCTGAAAGACACAGTGTAACAAAATCACCCTAAGCAGCAGTAACTGATTATTATTTCCAAGAGCCAAGTGGATTTAAATTCCTTTCCTCCCCCACAGTCACTTGGCAATGTGAGAGGACAGGACTAGAAAAGGAAAGTCTGACACTCAAATCTGTGGGACTTCTATGCCTACAAGATAAGCATACACTTAAAGCTCCTCACATCTGGTAGCAAAAACATTATCTTTAACACGGTCTGCAATCACCGTAATTGTCCAAGATCAAGAGACAGCTGATAATAGCTATTAATGCTTTCTGGGATAAACCCCACCCACCTCCATCTCACTCAAATCTCAACACTGACAACCCGAGTGATTTATCTCCCAGCCTGCAAGGCAGTAATTTAGCCAATTACAACTTATACCAGCTTAATTATTTGAAGAGATCTCTGAAACAAAAGGGGCTGAAGGCTCATACACTGGAAGCAGATGTCAGAAGACTACAAGATGCCCAGTACGGGTAACGCCTTGGCTGAGAGCAGCACTGAAGCTACAAGACTTCAAAATTGAAGCTTGCGAGGGGATGGGGACCCTAATTCACAGAGGAATGAGAAATTTGTGTGCAGCAAGGATGGCCTACAAAAGCAACCAATTGTATGATCCTTTAATTAACCATGCCAGTACTGTAAAACAAAATAAATCAGTTCATCAGACCTGTAATTTCCCAGTTTAACCCAAATAATATCCTGGAAATGGAGCTTCTTCCCCGCCCTGCAGTCATTGCAGTACCAGCTCCCATCTGGCATTTCAATGTTTAAGCAGTCTGGGTGAAACGCTGCAGGACACGACTCGCAGCACAACAAGCTTCCTCCTTCAGAAAAAAAAAAAAAAAAAAAAAAAAAGTTGAATACATCAAGGTACGAAAAAACCCCTTTGCATTCCAGCCGGGTTCAAAGCAGTGCAATACACAAATACACGCGTGGTAGGTTCAGTTAGAAAATAAATGGTTAAAACACGCTGGCCTGCAAAAATGCTTAGCATTTAGTTGTGTTCAGAAACCAAAAGGTCCTTACTAATTTGAATGCCTGGCAGGCTTGGATCAGTAATACATACAGAATAACAAGCAAGCTGGTGACAAAAAAGCCAGAATAATGCACCGCAAATTATAATTCCTTTGTTTTACTTTAACGACTACAATATAGTTAACATAATTTAAATACACAAATATTTCACTGTATGCAAAATTTTAACAATAGATTTCTATCTTTTTTTTTTTTTTGCCCCGGAGGGAGAAGGAATGAGGTTGTTAAGCTTGTTCCATGAATTATCAAGTGGAAAGTTAGCTGCAGCCTAACAAGCTGCTATGCTGCATGTTAATTTGTTAACAAATCAGGTAAACTTTCACTGCCACAGTTTAAACAGCACTATGCATTTTGTGGTTCTCAAGAAGAAATACAGTTATTATACAAAATAAACAAAACACCCTTAATTAGCGGCACTCCCACTACAACTAATACTGATGCAATTTGCTGTTTGCTGCTAAACTGAAAGCAACTCTTAAAATATTTATGTTTTAATATTATGTATTAGCAATAAAGAAACACAAAAAGCTTCAGTACTTTGAACACAGGGGAAAGAACAGAGAAATATTTCTCATTACGCATCTCTGGCAAATAATAAAATCAGGCTTCTGGTTGCTGGATGAAGTCCGAGCAAAAACATTCTTTAAACAAATTGTATCTGCAAAAAATGATCCTCAAAAACCTGAAGCAGTACAAGACAACCTGAAGAGAATCTAACAGAGCCTAACTTAATATGCCACATTTCTCCTAATTTTCTATAAACAGAGTAGTAAAATAGAATTTAAATTAAAGAAGAAAACGTTTCAAGGCTCCGTTATGGAAGAGTTTTACATCCGTTTACCTTTTGAACACACAAAGCACCAGCTCACATTGACATGCGCGTGATGACTTTTCCCTTTCATGGCAGTGAAATGATTCGTACAAACAATGCTGTTGGAAGCGATGACTGCACATCCCGCAGCAATGCAAACGTCTCCAGCATGGTATGCGACAGGACAGCGAACACAACGCATCATCTTTCCTAGCAAAGCAGAATACTGCCATATTATTTTGGAACAAAACTGTTTTATTATTAGAGCTAAAAAAACAGAGTACTGCCTGAGGCAGCCTATATACACAAAAATAAATAGATCAATTACATTTTCAAAGTCTGCATATTTGCATTTAGCAACAATACTGAGTTAAAAAAAATCTTTAAAGAACCTTACACTGAGTTTAAAACACTAAAATATATAAATGTGAAGGCTTTAACTATACACACCAGGGTAGATAAGCTTGCCTCAGTCATGCAATTTTGTCTACAGATGTTGCCCAAAGCTAAAATATGCAAAGAATCAAATGTCTCCACACTTGGCAAGCCTCCCTGCAGTGTTTGGGCATTCACTGCCCTGCCCTCACGCTGCTCAGCCTGTCTCTCATCATCATATGTGCACTCTAGATTTCATTCTCCCTTGAGAAGAAAACATGGTTAACTATAGATAATTGAAAGCTAGTTAAAAAAAAAAAAAAGAACACAAATAAGGTAAATACTAATCTTGACTAAAAATGATTCAATTATTACTTTTTAAAATATTCTGAATCAATCAATAGTCCACGCATGCCTGAAAAATTGCAGCTAGCAGCTCTTAATTGGACAGATTCCTTACCTTAACATACCATAAACGGGTTTATTCATCAGTCATAAAAACGTAAAATGAAACTACCTTTTGAAATTCGTGGATGTGAGGGGTTACTAACATGACAACTTAGGCAGCTGTGGAGAGGACATCGAAACCCCCTGTTCTCAAACACAGTAAGATGAAATTTTTTCACACAAGCTTCATGGTAGAATTTTCCACAGTGGGATACGACACAGCGTTTCACATCTGCCTTTCTCTCTTTACACACAAAGCAGGTATGCACACCTAGTGGCAAAAGCAATACAAATAACGTAACTCACTTTTCATCCAAACATGTGAATTTAAAATATTTCTGTTGTGAGCTTTTGTTATGCATGGGGGAGTTGGTTTTTTTGGCTGGTTTTTTAAACAAACTCAAATAAAATTCTATTACTTGATGCAGCAATCTATTTACTTTAATTCTTTAGTGATAAATACTAATTATTCAGATACAGATAAAACCCATTGCAGTTAAAGTGTACACAGCAACACCCAAAGCCTTCCTGATCTGCTTTTCCGTTCTTATTTATAAGCCTCAGCACGCCAGGACAACTGTGAATGTTTTGGTTTCTTTTTTTAAAGCAATGAAATAGGATGATGGGTTGTCTGTGAGCCTGTGAAATTAGAAGCAGGTCCACAAACCAAAGACAAGCATCCTCAGATCTCCTCTCTGGACTGCTTGGAACAGCTTTATTTTGAAGCAGCCTTGTTCCAACAAGGTTTACCACGTGTACTGGACCAAGCTTATGAGCAAGAACGGAAGTCTTTTACACAAAGTTTTAAGATTAAGAACTTCCAAGCAGCTATTAAGGGATCAAAAGCAAGTGAAATTAACAGCAATAAGGTAGGCTTTTAATAGGAAAAGCAAAAGGTTGATACAGACACACAAAGGACTGAAAAAGGACTGAAAACATTTCACTTGCTGCTTTTTTTTCCTAGGATTTCTTAAGTCTTTGTGACAGACTTTAAATCTAATCTGTAATTGTAATCAGAGAGCAAATATTCTGCAATTATTAAGCCAATGGAATTTAAATGAATCAGCCAAGTTGCAAGAGAGTTCTCACTGAAAACAGAGTGAGCTTTCTAAACCATGGCACCCTTAACAGTACTGTATGAACTCCCACCCTGTCAGGCACAAAAGGATAAATATGGTTTCACCAGCCAGCCACACTCTGTCCAGGAAGATTCCCTAGAACAACATATGGGAAAACTACAAATTTTTCTTTTATTAATAGAAAGGGACAAACTTGCCTGATGTACATTCACTACAAATGAATTTTCCTGCTGGTCTTCCAGAGAGCCCAAGACAGCTTACATGAAAAGCTCGATAGCAAAGTCCTTCACACAGTAGGAGATCACCTGTTTTTTCACACAGCTTTTACAACACAAAGGCATTGAATGTTAAAGAAAAGTTCATATGTGGAAAAAACTGTTTTCTTTATTCCTTTTCATATATTGAACCTCATACTCTCTTTTCCCGTTGTTGAAATAATACTTAACAAGTGAAAGATAATTTTACATGCATCATCACGTGCCCTGGCTTCCAGTTGAAACAACAGAGCCATTCAACTGCTAGAAATATCACTCACTGCTAGAAATATCACTCCTGACTCACAGTAAGGAGTATTTACTCCTTACTACTGTCAGGAGTAAATACAACCTGACAGAAAAAAAAGAAAAGCAAAAAAGCTTTAAGAAATTTTCCCTGAGCACATTGACACATCTGAGTAGGGTTAAAAAGCAACCTTGTTTTCCTTTTCCTTGGCAAAAGGAAATTAATCTATGTGGCACAATGATACTTCTATGTCTGAGTGGTTAGCAATGACACATGCAGAACTAAAAATGAATATAACAATAATGCTGGCAGAATTTAAGGGATTAGCCAACATTTAAAAATAGATATAACCTCATCATCGCTATGTACAAGAAATGGAAACGGAACTGCTTGCTCACTCTCGTGGAAACAAATTGGATCTCTTTGTATTTTGTTATCATTTCATAATTTAAGAACTCTGCTGGAATAGATTGAGAAAGCTTTTTGCTCTCAATTAGCATGCCACACACACGCTGCTACCAATGCATCACCGCCATCGCTGCTGCGCGCAGAAGCACAAAACGCAGTAGGTTTTACTTCCTCCTTTTTATTAACAGATAAGCCAGCAGCTCTCCTCAATCTTTTAACCTTGCAACCCTCATACACTTACTCTGAGGTACAAATTATGCTTATCTTAGAAATCTGGAAACTCAAGCAGAAAGGCTAAGTCACTTATTGTAGGTTGAGGAAAAAAAAATAAAAAATTAGGCATGAAGGGTTCCATTTGTTGGCATGACACCCTCATCACTAACAGACATCTCAGACACGTGATAAACCTGCTTCTGGCCTAATATTGTCATTTTCATATTTAAAAAGACTCTTCTAGGAAACCTCAGAAAACACAGCTCACTGCCCCAGCTACCATCTCTCACCTGACACACATATTCTTTTTTTGTTCCTGCTCCTCGCTCAGATTTTTTGGATGATATAGACACTTCAGTCTGAGTTTCATCAGCACTTTCATAGGGAGACTCTGACCGCTCATCTCCTTGGCCATCGGAGATCTGAAGATTAAACATACATGTTAGAGAAAGCAGTCGTGTGCCGTCAATTCTGTACAGAATATCAACTGAAGGAAGCAAACAGACCGCGATTCAGACTAGCAGATTTAGGCACACTGGTTTTGTTTCTCCCACCTTTAAAAAAAAGCTTGATTAAAACCAGAGTATGGATTTGTGGAAGTCTCATCAAAAGGACTAGATAACAATCATCCTCACAAACTCAACAGCAGCCAAAACAAACCACCAAAACTCTGCGATGTGGCATTTTATTTATACTCAGTTCTGTAATACAGTTAGCTAGAAGTGCCTAGCCAGTAACACAGGGATAGCTTCAAATCCCTTGATTCAAGTTTGAATACGTATTTTATGGGAGAGTAACAGTTCATCTTAGAAAGAAACTTGGTAAACTTCAAGCTGCAGATGAAAGTGTCTGACCCAAATATTCTCCAAGAAAGTGGGAACAGTGTATAGAAGACAGGAAGAAAGAAGTGGCTCTCTGAATATGTTTAAGGAACATTATAGCTAACAATGAATTCAAAATACTACAAAATATAGCCCTGTTATGGATAAATCTCATATAACAGATCTAGATGTATTAAAGATTGAGGATTTAAAAACTATTCATAATTTACTCAAAAAAAAACCCCAACCCAAGTAACATATTTAAAAGAAACTATAGGGCAGCTTTCAGTTCAATAGAATTTAGGGGGGAGGGAATGGACAACTGAGTCATTTGTCATATCTCACGTTACACCAGAACATGCAGAATTTCATATTGTTGCCCCTAGATGGTACTCCATGAGTTGTGCTTCATTAAGTATGTTCTCCAGGAGAGCATCATAATTTGGAATTGCAGGAAAAAAAAAACCAAAACCAAAACCAACCCAAAAACCTGTCCCTTCACTTTGAGCTTGTTCTCATGGCTAGTCACACAGACCATCAAAAACACTGCCTCATGTCCCTTTTGAGTTGTCTAACTGCAACTCACAGTGGATGATGCTTTCTCCAGGTACTTATCAAAAGTCCTTTGGAAGCAGACATTTTCCTCCTGTGGAAGCATGTTGCAATTAAGCCCATTTCAACCCATTGTTGGCAAGCCAGAATGCCCTCTCATTTTCTCCCAAAGGAACCTTCTCCAGCGTCAAGAGAATTTTGGTGGGTTTTCTCTAAACCTTAGCTGTACTTTAGAAAGGTGGTTGAAAAATCAGGCATGAGAAGCAGAGGCAATGGCCCATTACAAGTCTCCTACTCACTATAACCAAACCAAATCAACATCTACTCTTCTTCACCACCTCTGTTCTGCTGTGTAAGGATCTCCCTGAGTCTTTTCAATGCAGCACTGAAACTCACTATGAATTGCTGTAGTACTTAAGAGATCAGTTTGCCAATAGCCGTTTGTTAGGATACAGACATTCTTTATATGAAGAATTTGCTTTCTGTTTTCAGATATACGATCTCATATTTATCTATAGTAAAACACATTTTATTAAAAGTTGCCCAGCTTACTTAGTAATGGAGACAACTCAATCAGCCCATCTCCATGTAACGTGCAAATTTATTGGAAGTGATTTATTTTGAAATCAGAGAGAAAAATGTAAAGCCAAACCCAGCCTAGCATTAGTCTTTATAAAATCGTTTTAGAAACGCTGGTTTCGAGCGATTACTTCTCACCGTTGCTGCCAGCTACCTTGCATTCCTCCATTTAACATTTGCTTTCCTTGACCATATCTGAAAATATTTTGTAAATTGGATCAGACTGACGGTTGTTGGTTGGTTGGGTTTTTTCCCAGATTACTTGCAAAGGTTTAAATGCATTTCCTCTGTGAAAATGCACACCATCAGAGTGACCCGTACCTACACTTCACTCATCAGTACTTCAACTGGAGTGACGTGGAGATTCTGCTCCACCCTTTAAGAAGTGGTTAAAAGAAACCGCATGTAAAATCACTGCTTTGGTCAGGCATCAGGAGATCTCCGTCCCCCGGAAGGAGCTGCGAGACAGAAAACTGCAAATGCAAACTGAGTGCGTGGCCAGGAGCAGCCAGTTCTTGCTGGGAAGAGGCAGATAAAGAAAGGTAGCGTGGGAGTTCGGTAAAAACACAAAAACATTTTCCCTTATGGTTTAAGTAAACGTACACACATGCTTATTGCTGTTTAAACTATTCCCACAGAAACATTAATTAGTATAAGCAGTGCGCTACTCTGACATTTTTAGTACCTCATTATGTTCCTGTTTCAACTAGCCAGAATTAGTCATGTTTAGAAAAGAAAAAAAAAAAAAAAAAAAAAAAAAAAAAA
>WHYT01015148.1:69492-79513 GCA_009806455.1 Tetrax tetrax | reverse complement strand
GGAGGCCTGAAGGAGGCTGTGGCCCGTGGAGGGCCCGCTGGGGCAGCTGTTCTGGAGGGACTGCACCCCGTGGAAGAGATGACCCACGGCGGAGCAGTTCCACGAAGGACTGGGGCCCGTGGGAGGGACCCCACGAAGGAGCAGGGGAGGAATGTGAGGAGTTCTTCCCCCGATGATGATGCAGTGGCATGAAACAACGCGTGATGAACTGACCGCGACCCCCATTCCTTTTTCCCCCCCCGTGCCGCTCGGGAGGGGAAGGTAGTAGAGATAAATGTTAAACCCGGGAAGAGGGAGGGGTGGGGGGAGGTTATCTTGTTCCCTGTCTCATTCTCCTGCTAGTTTTAGGAATAAATGAATAGTTTTTCCCCAAGTCGAGTCTGTTTTGCCCGTGATGGTAACTTTAAGGATTCCTTCCTGTCCTTATCTCAAACCTCGAACCGTTTTTTTTTTTCTTACATTTCTCCCCCTATTCTTTCGGAGGGTGGGGGGAGCGGGAAAGAGTCTGCGTAGTCTGGTCCCGATTTGGGCTGAACTACGACACTGTAATAGTACAGAAATTCTGTAATAATATGGAAAACTTTATTTTTTCGCTGGACCTTTAATGTTCAGACAAGTTCAAGTTGTTGTTTTTCTGCCTGAACTCCTTCGCTATAATTACCCTATTTCTAGGCTTGTTAGTGAAACAAAGAGTTCTGCTCCGCTCCCTCCTCTTAAAGCCCACAGAGGCTCGGGAAACCCAAAACAGCTCTCACCTCTGCTCCCTTCTCTCCCAGCTTCACAAGGAGCACCGCGTGCCTTCCCTGCCCGCCTGGCCGTTACGCCAACGAGTCCGGGGCCGCAGCCTGCCGAGCGTGCGAGAAAGGTAGGCTTTGATTTCTGTTCAACCCAGATCCGTTTTCATCAGGATATGCGATGCTTTTTTTCCATGGCCAGATGCAATTACCGGGTAACTTCTTAAAAGCACCGAAGAGTAAACAGGTTATTTTGTTCAGGCTAAAAATAGAATAGCACGTCTCTTCCCATTCTGTTATTGACATTTTTATTAAAATGGAAAGAACAGATCTCAGAGTCATGCTTCTGTTTGCAACATCCTAATGCTAACACTGCCATGAAAGCCTTGTCCAGAAATTCAGCAAAGGAGCTTACAGAATTCAGTTACAGCACAAGGGGGAGGAAGGTGTCAGGAAAATAAAATATTCTCTGATTTTTAATGGCAAAAACTAGTCTAAACCATCTCTGTTTTCAGCTGGGCAGCTGTCTGTAGTCTGAATATTAAGTGTAATCCTCTCCTTATTCCCCAGACACTAAAAACTGGCTTTTCAGCACGGTGCTCTGCACCTGGCTGATGTGATGGAGCCTGGTACGACGTGTTCGCAGACAGCGTAACAACACGCTCAAAACAGACTAGCATTTACTTATGCAAAAACCTAATTAGCACATGCAACGCAGCAGCCGTTCTGTACACAAATTACGTGCTCCTCATACAGGCACAACTGTTCTTTTGAACACCCACCCACCAAACTGCTTGGCTGGTACCTACATCTCGGCTATCACTTGCTAATTTTGGGAGGGAAAAAAAGTCTGATCCGGTGGCAGCACTGCGGTATGTCACTGCCTTTGCTCAGCAAATTTAACGGGGTGTTGTGCCACAGAGGAGTCCGTGGGAGTGGACCCTAAATCACACAGTTATCAATTTTAAAAGTTTCTTTTTCCTTGCAGGGAGGGGGAGGTTGCTTTGTTTTCACCCTGCTCTGCTGCAGCCTCTGCTGTTTGTTGCAAATCTGGGCTGGTTTGAAGGGCATAAGGCAGATCTTGTCCACACCACTTCGAGCTGCTCTCTGAACGCCCCAGTTCTAACCCAGCTTGGCCCATGGCAGTGACCAGGGTAGAGCTTCATCAAGCACCCGCCCGAAAACACCTGAACTCCCACATGTTGCTCTCCTGCCCTTAGAGGTTCCTGTTGGCATGGCAGGGACTCACAAGCCGGGTCCTGCCTGGCTGTGCGATGAACGTTTTGGGGCATTTCACTCCTTGTCACGCTTTGGGGAAGCGTCCGTACGTGTCCTCCTGCCCTTCGTGGTCCCAGTGGTGCAGGGAGGGAGAGCAGATTGCCGCGCAGAGCAGAGCCATCCTGGTTGCTGAGTCTTGCATCCTTTGGGGGGAAGGAGATGCACCCCAGATCTCTCAGAATGAGGGAAGGGGTGACCAGAGGGGGTTTCCGCTGGCCAGAGACCTGCTCCAGCTGATTAACGCAGGAGTCAGCCCTGGGATCACCATCGTTCCAGTTCAACCTGTTGTGCTGGGAAGGCTGATAGGTCTCTGTCTCCCTGGCGCGGTTTCAGATGTGAGTGATACCAGGGAAATCTGCCTGAGCCCCCCACGCAGCCCTCAGCGTGGCAGAGGTTGGTAGGAAACTTATTTTGCTGTTTCGGGGCTTTTGACAAATAAAACCGCAGACATCCTGAATTAGCCCATGAAACACCACCCGAAACGTGCTGTGAGGAGCTCCTTTGGTTGCCTGTAAGATGGAAATGAGCAAATATCCAGGCATGAGGGGCAAAGATGGCAGAGGAAAGATCCTGAAGCCTTACTCTTTTCTTTTGCAGGCTATTTTAGCTCCCAGCAAAATGCAGCTTTTTGTTTGCCTTGCCTGCCTGGATCATTTTGCAAGTAAGAAGTCCATGCATGACCTTGGCCATCAAGGGGATGGGGGCAGGGGAGTTTATTTCTGGTAGCCACCGCTGAGCTAAAAGACCCAATGTAGTGGCCAAAGGCAAGTCACCTGCCATTTCAGCTGTAGGAACGCTGGTGCTGAGCCCTGGGGATCTCGAGAGGGATGGTACGATGGACGGGAGGACCCTGGCTGGATGTAGAGGTACCCTGGGATGAGGTGGTAGAGCATCAGCTTGCAGCCCACCTCTGCCATCCCCTCTTGCCAGCATCGCTGTGTTGTGTGAGCGTTGCACACCGCTGATAAACAGATACTGGCACAGAGATCGAGCTGATCGTCGCACTGGGTTTTGTAGATTTAAATGTAGCTGATGGTTTGTTTATCCTGAGTTGGATGGACAGGAGGCAGAAGCTAAACTACCCTGGCTGTGCTGTCACCTTCAGGTGGGAGAGGTGCTGGTGGGGCACCTCCTGATGGGCTCCACACCCCACCGTGTAGGGATGCCTGCATGGAGGTTGCAGGGTTTATATCCCGCAGGTGAAGGGCATGCGAATGCTTACCTTCCCTCTGGCCTGGCTTGTCCGTGTGACGCAGCAGATCTCTGCTGAAGTCGGATTAAATTGCCGCAAGACCAGATCCAGGGCTTACTGGCTGTGTCTCCAGTCTCCCTTCAGTACCCTTGACCAGTTCCAGCTAAGTTTGCTAAGAAATAGTGACTTCTAGGGTAGCGAGTTCCTACAAGTTTTGTGCGCGTAAGAAACCAAAGCGAGTACAGAAATGCTGTCATGTGCCCAGCCCTAATTAGACACGGGAGAAACCACACTGGAGAGAGACACTGGATGCCCACAAAATGGTAAAAGCTTAGCTCCTGGTAGACCCTGGAGGCTTCAGGCTGGCTCTGGTGGGCTGGTCTGGAAAGCGCTTGTCCTCCAGCGTTGTCTGTCTCCTCTCCCATCCCAGCACCACCAGCTGCACGGGGTGTCTGCCATGTCCCGGTGGGCAGGAGGCTCTTCGGGAGGCGTCGGAGCAGTGCACGCCCTGCCTGCCAGGTACCTTCTGCGGCGGAGGGTGGGGGGCTGCTGTAGCCCGGCTGGGAATGCACGGCTCCAGCACCAGAAGGAATAATTTCTTCCCAAAACTTCTGACCCTACAGGCCCGGGGGACGGCTGGAGCGGGGGGAGATAGGGGGGAAGCAGCAGTGGCCAAGGGGGCAGACGATGAGGGGTAGTGAGGAAACGACTCTGCTCGCTCCATCGCTGTCTTAAATCACGTCAAACCGCACGGGCGGGTCGGCGGGGGCGCAGAGCGCTCCAGCAGCCCCCCCAGCCACTGATGGCGAGCGTCCTCTCCAGAGACAGCACCAGGGATTTCGTGTAGCCAAGTGGTGTTTTAAACATGCAGAAAAGGATTTACTGCTTTGAGACCTGGGACTTCTGTGACCCATCGTTCCCACAAAGCTTAGGAAACTGAGCCATGCTTTAAAGTGAGCTCAGCAAGCTTCAAACAGCTGGAAAAGGTGTTTGAATCCGGAATTAGAGAGGATGAAACACTGCTGACCTCCAGCTCCAACCTTCCCTCTGCTTTAAAGCCAGAGCTCACTACTAAACCCATCTCCCACCGCACTCCTACTCAAACTCACTCCGTTTGCCAGGTCTAACCCCAGATATCCTTTAGTCCCTCTCTCCCTGTTCTCATTCCAGCCAGGTCTAAAGTCCAGGCTCAGCTTTTGTTATGCACATGAGGTATTTAACAGTCTTTCTCCTCGTGGCACTGGAAGCTGAATCATCCATATGCAATTGCAAAGGCCCGGGGTCTCATCTCAGATCTTAATTTTTGTGCTTATTTGCTATTTTAGGTATGTTCAAAGGTCCCAGTGACAGCAAATGCAAGCTCTGCAGGGCGGGAGAGTACCAATTACAGCGGGGCAAGGAGAGCTGCGACCTGTGCCCGGAAAACCACTACTGCCCTGTGAGTCTCCAGCAGCTGGTTTGACAGCCTGGATGAACAAACGTGGCTGTCCAGTGACAAGCTAAATACGCTTCCATTTCTATTTGAGCCTCTCTCCTCTTCTTGAACATAGAGCCCTGCTAGAGGGAGATGGTTAAAGTAATGACAGCGGGAGACAGAGCTACCTGCTCTCACAGGCCGTCAGGGGAAGTCAGAGGATGGTGTCTCCGTTAACGAGGGGGTTTGTTGTGTGGAGGTGCTGCATAATGGCACCTTCTGCTTTTCACCCTACTCTGAGCAACACCATGGGGGCAGAGGGGCTGAATTTGACGATGGCAGGTTCATTTCTTGGTTATTCTTCTGGTTTTTTTTTCAATGCTGACATGTCACCTCCCTCCACACTAGTTACCTTCTGCAGTTTTCCCCACTTGCTGGTGCTGAGTTGCCTTTTCTCTTGGGCAGAGCCCAGATGTGAATCCGGTCAAGTGCCCTCCCGACGCCTTCTGCCCCGCGGGCAGCGCTGAGCCGGCGTACTGCATGGAGGTCTTTCTTTACAAGGCAGGGGACTCCTGCCAGCTGACTCCCCTGACAGTTATTCTCCTGGCCATCATCTCAGCAGGTGAGTGCTGGTCTTCTCTGTCCTCTGGTGACACTAGAAATCCATCTGCTGCTGGGTGCCTTCGTTAGGCCAACAGTGTTCTCTGGGTGGTGTATTTTGTGTTTGTGGAGACCTGGATTTCTACTAAAGGGCTTTCTGGCTGCTTTCAATGCAAACGGTCATCCTTTCCCCATTTCTAAGTAGGGATGTCGCTCTGAAGGAAGGCTAGCATAATGCTGAATGTCTGTTGTTTGTCCCTGGGAAGCAGGTGTGTGTGTATGGACCCCAAAACAGGAATTTCCTGGCTGCCCAAAAAGTAGGAAAAGGGACAGTTTCCTTTTGGTAGGAGACTTGATGTTTCCTAAAAGCATTCCCCCCTGGAACTCTTGCCAGAGCATCGAGCAGGACGGGGCGGTGTGAGCTGGGGTGTACCGAGGCTGCAGGGCACCTTGTAACCAACAGTGAAAGACAACCAGCACCCACGGAGTATCTGGAGCACCCCTCAGCCCAGGTGCCACCTGCTGCAATGAGCTCACCAGGGCTAATGGATGAGCTCTTCCACCTGGGAGCTACACCATGAATACTCATTGCAAAACGATGAATACGCATTTGTAGTCTTAGCAAAGGGAAAAACGAGACTTCTGTAGTTTTTTTTAATCAAAACTGGGGTGAGGTTTAGTCAGAGGTAACTGTTACAATGCAAATGAGCAACTCTTACTGCTATGGATGGCAAAAAGGGCAGAAGAGCGAGCTGGGAAGAGGGTCTCGTCTCCTGAGCGCAGGCAGCTGAACAGAAACCCCACGGTGAGTGCCGCTTACGCTACCAGCTCTCTTGACACAAGATTTTCATCACTGAGTCACAGAGATGACCAAGTCATCGGAGGATATGGAATTACAGCCTCATATCCATGAGTTCCTGTGTTTTAAGCGCAACATTTATGTGCCTCCTGGAGAGCTATTCTCTAGTCCAGCTTGCTGCTGTTAAAAGAAGGCAAGGGGGAGATAAAATAGATGTGTTCTTCCTCAAAATGAACAAGAGAGCACAAAGCGGCTTCTCCAACAACAAAGCAGGGCTGGTTTGTTCTCATCAAACTCCTCTCTTGGCACCAGAGGAGAGGACTCCATGGACACACAGGAGGAGGAAGGGACGGAGGGGCTATCGCTCTAGCAGCACTGGTTGACTGCTCATCTTCAGAGGGCTGAAATGTCCTGGTGGGAGTGGGCAAGGGTTCTTCTCACAAGCTGTGGCTTGGAGCCACGTGAAAGCTTCTCCACTGGCCCATATCCCCTTGTGCCAGGCTATAGTCCAAAAATCTGCCAAAACAGATGCCATCTGAAGCGAGTGTTAATTAGAAAAAGTAGATTAAAATGAAGCCTACGAAACGCCTGTCCACATAGGGACAACAGCCCATGAGGCAGCATTTCTGATAAACAAGTCTGAGGGTCACAGAGCGACGGTCCTCAGTGAAATCCCCAGAAGAGGGGGAAAAGCAGCAGCCCACACAGGAACCTGCGAGTGTTTCATGGATGGCCTAACAGATCAACTGTTCACCATGAGACTGTCTGCTCACGCAACCTAAATTTGGGCGTATTTGTCTGGCCATATTGCATCACAGCGACAGATTTGTGCTCTTCTGTTAAGATCAATTTTCCCTGATTATGCTTCTGCCAGAAACAAACAAACAGAATGCCGCCGTGCTTGATATTTGCCAATTATTTCCATGTCTATGCCCAACCTAAAAGTAATCTTTCTTGACAGTCCTGATCTCAGTCTAGACTCAAAGTTAATCTAGGTCAGTTACTTCTTGTGCTTAGTGTAAGCACTGTGCAGAGCAAACTCCTTTCCCAAGAAAAACTTTCAGTGGAATCTGCAATGGATAAGATCCCAAGTGGAAAATCGTAGTTCCCCAGAGCAGAGGGTAAACGGGAGTAGGAAAAGAAGTTCCTGAATTATTTCGTAAAACCTGCTGTTATTCTCCACAGCTTCCAGAGTAAAGCTGACATGCTGAAGTTGAGTATTTATCGTTATAGTCAGCCAAACCTTTTTTCTTTTGTGCAGAGTATGTAGGAGAAAAAAAAAAAAAAGCCTTATTTTACCAGAAGAGAATACTTGAGTTGGGAAGCCCTAGAGCAAACATCACTTGACATTTTACCTTCCCATCTGAAAATAACTGCTCTTCCTTACCTTCCAGGTGGAATCTTTGCTGTCTTCCTAATAATTCTGAGAAGAAGGCAAGGATATAGCATGAAATCATCAAAGTCTCTATTGCTACCCAGAGGCTCAGAACGACACATGAGTTACGGGGGGACTGAGCACACAGAACCAGTCTACGCTGGCTGGTAGGGTAGGACATGCTACTGGGGAGCACTCACTTCTCTTTTGCCTGGGGCAATCCAGATGTGTGCGTATGGGCAAGACATTTAACCACGAGCAACCTGCTTCTGTATGGCGAAAATAAGTGCTGAGAAATAAAACTCAACTGAGTCGTGGCTACTTGTGCTAACCAACCCAGCTGCCTGCTGTATTAAAGTGGACTGATAGAAAAAGTCTCCCCCCTTCAATTCCTGGCTTCATTCACAAGGAAATACTTTTCTCCTTTCCTCGGAAGAAAAAAAAAACAAAACCAAACCCAAACAACAGATAGACAAACCAGCAAAAAATTACGTGTCTCTCTCTCCAATTCAAGAGTCAGCTCAACAAAACTGAGTGAGGATTGACTGCTCCAGTTACTGAGGTTCCTGTGATACATCACTTTCACCTGAGTTAGAACTAACATGAATGTGCTTCCTTTTAAGAATATGCTGCCTTTTTTTTTTTTTCTTTTCATTGTCAATATGCTACTGTTACTTTAGCAAGGGTAAGTCAAGGAAAAGGATGCTAAAGCTTTTCGCTTCCTCTAACTGTGGGAAAACAGATGCAACTGTTGGATTGGTGGATAAAATAATGGTGGATCCTTGGACAAATACATCCCTTTTGTTTCCTGCTGTACAGTGGTGCTTCATATCAGAGCTACAAAAGCAACTCAAAACTTCCACCAAACCTCACAGGCATTGCTTCTTCCTCCACCAAGCTCACAGGTGAGGCGTGAAACTGGCAATCCTTTGGAGCCAAATGGAACAGTATGCTGCAGCCACAGAAGATACCTCGCCCATTTTTGCACGCTGAGGAGCTCTGCCTGTGCTATATTCATTGCTTAAATGCCCACGCGACACCTGAATCATCTCCCACCCATAAGAGCAGCAGCGTGATTTGTACCTGTCTGCCAGTTTAACCATCTGGTTCAACTGATGCAATTTGTATTTTACAGGGATGATTTCAAGTAGTTTAGGTGTTTGTGTGGCTGGTTGACTCTTCTCTTTTTAAACATGATGTTTGCTGTATTTTCTCTATGTCTTTTCTCACGTGTATCTGCTCCATATCCTCATGGCCATTTGAGGTCTCACCACCCTACCAGTCACTCAGAAATGCCCATTGACTGTCATGGAGCCAGCTTCAACTGCTCCATGAAATCAGTACCTGGGGTCTCTTAACCTTCTGGTCTTCCTTCTCCTCCTATGGCAAAATTCATACACAGCACTGTGCTTCACCAGCTCTGAGTGCTAGTAAAAATAGTATCTACTCTTAAAAGATCTACGCTTTAAAATCAATGTGCACTGAATGGAAGCAGGTGTTACTTCTCAGATTAGTCTTTCACTGGGCTAATCTGGAGGGCAGCAGTGGAGTCAACTGAAGTCACCCAACTGGGGGGGAGTTAAGTCATTTCTGCCCTCAGCTGCTCCTTTTTGTCTCTGTGTTTAAAAAAGAAAATAAAATTTTAAAAAAATTCATTTCTCTGATCTCTCTCAACTATGTCAGATGAATAAATGAATGGGAAGAGAGGTACATTGTCCAGAGAAGCTGTGGATGCCCCATCCCTGGAGATGTTCAAGGCCAGGTTAGATGAGGCTTTGAGCAACCTGGTCTGGTGGAAGGTGTCCCTGCCCCCAGGAGGTGGGGGTCGAACCAGGTGATTTTTTTAAGGTCTCTTCCAATCCAAACCATTCTGAATCCATAATCTGGATCGGCAGCAACATGGATTGTACCGCTAACCATACCCTAGACTCCACTGCACGGCATGGGCAGGGCTCCCTGCATCGTCCCCAACACTCTGTCTCACTCTTGATTTAGTAGGAAGGCATTAAAGTTTCTCAACTAGCAAAAAAATGTGGCTTTTCACAGGAGCAGCGAAGCACCACAATCCTGATGCACAGCACCAGAGGATCTCAGAAGAGCAATCCATTATTATCAAAGCAATTTTCTGAAACGTTCTTAAAAAAGCAAAGGTAGCTGCTTCCACCCATGACGTCAAACCAGACACAAAGGAAAACCTGGCTGGAAAAGCAAAATGCAGTCAAATTCAGACCTGACCAAGCAGGACCAGCACCAGTAACAGCTGAACGCTCCCAAGGGAACAGAACTGGTAGGACTGCATGACTCCAGCTCAACGTCATTAAAGCCTGTAAAAGTACGAGCAACAGAAAACAGCACTGTAACAGAAAACCTGTGCTGCAAAAAAAAATCAACATGTTTTTGTGATAAGCAATTCTGTGAAAAGAAGCCAAAGCACAATCGTTATCACGTCCATCTAAGCTTACAACGTTATTTCCACGGAGTCTCTTAGGATGCCTTGGCCTGTAAGTTTTCACCATGAAAGAACAGCCAGTGCTCTCACTGCCAAACTACACTTGCTTAGTATGTATTATTTCACTTTTTTCGTTTAAAAAAAAAAAAAAAAAAACACCAACAACAAAAAAAGTGCAAA
>WHYT01015148.1:0-53075 GCA_009806455.1 Tetrax tetrax | reverse complement strand
AGTATGCTGCAGCCACAGAAGATACCTCGCCCATTTTTGCACGCTGAGGAGCTCTGCCTGTGCTATATTCATTGCTTAAATGCCCACGCGACACCTGAATCATCTCCCACCCATAAGAGCAGCAGCATGATTTGTACCTCTCTGCCAGTTTAACCATCTGGTTCAACTGATGCAATTTGTATTTTGCAGGGATGATTTCAAGTAGTTTAGGTGTTCGTGTGGCTGGTTGACTCTTCTCTTTTTAAACATGATGTTTGCTGTATTTTCTCTATGTCTTTTCTCACGTGTATCTGCTCCATATCCTCATGGCCATTTGAGGTCTCACCACCATACCAGTCACTCAGAAATGCCCATTGACTGTCATGGAGCCAGCTTCAACTGCTCCATGAAATCAGTACCTGGGGTCTCTAAACCTTCTGGTCTTCCTTCTCCTCCTATGGCAAAATTCATACACAGCACTGTGCTTCATCAGCTCTGAGTGCTAGTAAAAATAGTATCTACTCTTAAAAGATCTACGCTTTAAAATCAATGTGCACTGAATGGAAGCAGGTGTTACTTCTCAGATTAGTCTTTCACTGGGCTAATCTGGAGGGCAGCAGTGGAGTCAACTGAAGTCACCCAACTGGGGGGGAGTTAAGTCGTTTCTGCCCTCAGCTGCTCCTTTTTGTCTCTGTGTTTAAAAAAGAAAATAAAATTTAAAAAAAATTCATTTCTCTGATCTCTCTCAACTATGTCAGATGAATAAATGGATGGGAAGAGAGGTACATTGTCCTTTGTGGTCAGACAGGTTGCCCAGAGAAGCTGTGGGTGCCCCACCCCGGGAGATGTTCAAGGCCAGGTTAGATGAGGCTTTGAGCAACCTGGTCTGGTGGAAGGTGTCCCTGCCCCCAGGAGGTGGGGGTGGAACCAGGTGATTTTTAAGGTCTCTTCCAATCCAAACCATTCTGAATCCATAATCTGGATCAGCAGCAACATGGATTGTACCACTAACCATACCCTAGACTCCACTGCACGGCATGGGCAGGGCTCCCTGCATCGTCCCCAACACTCTGTCTCACTCTTGATTTAGTAGGAAGGCATTAAAGTTTCTCAACTAGCAAAAAAATGTGGCTTTTCACAGGAGCAGTGAAGCACCACAATCCTGATGCACAGCACCAGAGGATCTCAGAAGAGCAATCCATTATTATCAAAGCAATTTTCTGAAACGTTCTTAAAAAAGCAAAGGTAGCTGCTTCCACGCATGACGTCAAACCAGACACAAAGGAAAACCTGGCTGGAAAAGCAAAATGCAGTCAAATTCAGACCTGACCAAGCAGGACCAGCACCAGTGACAGCTGAACGCTCCCAAGGGAACAGAACTGGTAGGACTGCATGACTCCAGCTCAATGTCGTTAAAGCCTCTAAAAGTACGAGCAACAGAAAACAGCACTGTAACAGAAAACCTGTGCTGCAAAAAAATATCAACATTTTTTGTGATAAGCAATTCTGTGAAAAGAAGCCAAAGCACAATCGTTATCACGTCCATCTAAGCTTACAACGTTATTTCCACGGAGTCTCTTAGGACGCCTTGGCCTGTAAGTTTTCACCATGAAAGAACAGCCAGTGCTCTCACTGCCAAACTACACTTGCTTAGTATGTATTATTTCACTTTTTTCGTTTAAAAAAAAAAAAAAAAAAAAAAAAAAAAAAAAAAAAAGCTGGATGCAAGCTGGTATGTACACTCAGCCTGCATATTTCCTGAATCACGTGGGTGAACTTTGCAAATGGTATCCTTAGTTCCACATCTGGACGGTTGAAGTTTCACTTGTTTAAAAAAAAGAGGCACATACTCTCAGTTGGCATCCAGTCATACTGACATGATACAAGAAAGGATAGCCTGAAATTTAAAAATTCAAATGATGCTGTGTTTCAAAGAAGCAGGTGAGAATGAAGTGATATACTTATGTGCTGCATCTACTCACCCACTTGATGAAACAATTTTTTTTTTTACATTTAAAATTTTCAATTTCTTTTTAGATAGGTCCAAAAATCAAACAGTAAATACCAGTGCCAGAAAAACCACTACACTGTAATTCCAAGGAAAAAGAGGTTCAAAAATTCTAGGTGTGAAAATAAATGGCTGTACTCATCCAATCTGCAGCTCAAGAATTTTAAAAGTTACCATAGTAAGAATCATAGAATAGTTTGGGTTGGAAAGGACCTCTAAAAGGTCAAAGAAAATAAAATGCAAGTGTTCTGCTTGTCAAAACTGGCCCTCATTCAGCTGTTGACCTGGTTATTAAACATGCTTTTTGTTTTAGGCTTAGGTCTTCATTTTCAAAAGATGATCTGTAAAAGCATATTTGCTGGCTCAATGTTACCCAGAGGGCATGGAGGGGGTGGTGTCTGTCTTCCTTCCCTGTAAGCACCTCCTGGCTAACGATGTTCTAAAGGACTAAAGCATCAGCGTTCGTTAAGGCAAAAACTCATGCCTCACAGAGCAGAAGCAAGTTTCAAATACTATTTGCTCTGTGTTAGCAATTGCAAACTGAACAACATTCACACTTCTGTGCTTATCAGATTCACTAGGACTTCTCCGCTCCTAAATCCAATTCAGACAAAGCTTTCCCTGCCCAGTGTTTGAAGGTTCAAAATGAATTTGGAAATTTTGAGTGAAAAAGTTGCTAACATTTATGCATTTATGGTGCCCACACGGGAATGGGCTCCAACAGGTACTACTCTACCAGCTGCACACCTTTTCAGGTTTTTCTAGCTACTGAAGTGCAATTTTCATTAAAAAAAAAAATTCTTCCTCGGAGAACTCACTTTATTAACTCATTCAGTCTTATAAAAACACTTATATATATACTTATACATGCTTGCTTAACAGCACTTCTTAAGCATGAAGAATACAAGCTTTGGTCTTAGTCACATTCAAGACAACGTTGCTCTTCTGTCACGTTGTGCTAAAGCAGTTGTAAAAGCAACTAAAGGACAAATTTTTCTAAAGCCAAGAAAATTAACCCTCCCACTTCCCCCAGTTTTACTCATGCATCTGTTGTTTTATAATCCCAGCTGTAGAACATCAAACGGAAACAAAATCCACTATGTATATTATTATTTTATAGCTAAGGGTATATAAAATGAAAACAAATCACAATGGAAAAATATTTCCTTCTGCTTTTTTGTTTGGTAGGCAAGTAACCTCCACAGCAGGATCCATAACAGAAAGGGCCCACAAAGAGTGACCTGCCACTCCTTCAGAGTTGTCTTAAGACCCTCAGCTGGTTTAAGTGGCATCCTCTCTCAGGTCCTCTGCTCTCTTTAACAGGTACATTGCGTCTTTTAAGAAGCATTTTAGAAGCATGTTTCCATGACTTCTGAATGCTGTTGGCTATTAAGCTTAAAACTAAGGACACTGCTAGAAGCTCAGAGTTCCTGACGTGACTTTAGAGTCAGTGACTGCTATACCAGTCACCCAGGAGGAAGTGCTCTGGTCCGGCTAAGAGCTTTCTCTAGAAAGCTTGGAGTACGCATGTTCTGATAAGCAAACTCTTTAGTCTTTCCACAGAGAAACACCAACTGCACTTTTTTTTTCTTATTAACAAGATCTCAATGGCTAGAGGGTTGGGGTTTTTTTAATCTAAGTGCAACTTATATAAGAGTAAGTCAATAAGAAACATACAATAACAAATCAGACTGTATTCAAAAGACAATCTATCGTGCACCCACACGGAGACAGAAAAACTGACAGAGCCAATTGAGTTACAGTTAACATTTCCTTTATTTCAGTATAAGAATTCCTGAACTGAATGAAGAATGGTATTTTGGCCCATACTGCTAGACTAGATAAATTCTTTAAGTATGCGGTGCCACAAGTGTACACAGTACTATAATAGCAAAAAAAGACGGCCTGGGACAAGTTTCATTTTTATTATTAGACGATTCAGGTAAGGATATTATGCATTTCTGAATTTGCCTGGAAAGTTAATTAAAACTCTGAGAACATTTTAAAACATTATGAAATTGCCTACAGATACTCATGATACTTTGGTAGGGGATGTGGAATAAAAACCTACATCATGTAAACATTCAGTAAACAGATTCTCTGCACTCTGAAGCCTAATTAATACACAAGATGAGAATAAGTACATAAGAAAATTAATTTTCTACACAGAACGTGCTGCCAAAGAACAAGAGTCAAGCCTAGAACTTTTATCCATGTTAAAGGAGAAGCATCGTAACAAAACTGTATGATCTGGTGGTCTATGCAGGTCAATTCAACCGTTAGAGGCTTTAGCAGAGTCTTAGTAAGAAACAAGTCCAATTACTCGCAGTGTTCACAGAAATGTACCCCTGACTGCTTAGTGGTGCTTTGAAACAAGGGGGGGGCATATAGAAAACAAACACAGGAAACAACTGTCTGTTAAGTCAGAGGATTTAAAGTGACACTGTATATTAAATTATCCTTAAGTATTCTTCTGAAGAGAAAATTATCTTTGAAGGAAGCTAGAACGATACGCTAGAAGCACACTGATTTTCTTTAACAACTTGCAAGGTTAGCTTCGAGTATTTTTTCTTTAGGGCAGTAGTTTATTTTAAATAACGTTAATTCTTTTACTCCTTCCTCTTCCTAGGATCTCAAAGACAGTTATTTTTACCTTCAGAAAGCATGCCTAGAATATTTTTAGTTGTATACTGTAGTACAACTAGACTCCAGGATCGATAAATGGAGCTGATGTGCTTTTCTACTTGCGAGTTGTACACATCTCATGGCTGCCTTCTCAATTAAATACCTTACCTTTAAGAACTGTACGTGTTTCTCCATTGTGTATACACGGTAATACCCATTTAAAAATGCAGATGAAACCAATCTGCCTCAAATCAGTAATGAGAAAAAAACCTATTTACTATGCAGAAAAAGAGCAAAACTTAAGGCTTGCATTATTAAAACTTGTACTATTAGGCCTTGGAAATGCAAGAAGTTGTAGCTGTAACCAGCAACTGAGCTTGTTTTGACACTGGATGTTACAGAAAGAAGAAAGAATTCCCTCTAGGGAAGATATAAGGAACTTAGGGTAAAAGCAACACCTTCAAGATCTTTCACAGGCTTCTTTAAACTGCCATCTGCTGGTCAGCTCCTGCTTCATGAGGATATAATGAATAAGAGACTAGCTAAGAATTTAGAGTATTACATGTTCTTTATTTTGTCCTCTCTTAGAAAAAAAAAATTACAATGTCTTTGACAAAGTTCAGAAGTAGTATCTAGACCCTGCAGGATACTATTACACTTATCTGCTGTCAACAAATCTGTCCAATTTAATGAAGCTAGCCAATAACCACAAAAATCGATTGAAAAGGTCAAGTAGTTATGTTTCATGCAAACACACAAAGTGTGTCCATAATCTGGCAGTAATGGTCATGTAAAGCCTTTTTTATTTCTTAAAAAAATACTAGTTACACTCTACTGGCATCTACTACATTACCGAGGGGTGGAGGGCCAAGGTGAAAAAAGTAACGAGAATACACCACTGTATCTCTTCTCACAAACATCATGAGCTTTTGGATGGTTACACCAAGTCTTACATAGGCAGTAAAAACCACTCCAAGCTTTTGCAGACTCCGAAATGTTGAGTATCATTCTCACATCTGGCCCTACTAGTTGCTCATTAAGAATTAGATTTTAAACAAAATTGTATTTCACACGAAGTACTGCAGGAAATGACCACTAATGTCAAGTGCCTAGAAGGAAAATTAAGTATTTTGTTTCAAGATTAAATGGAGGTATGAAATTTATTCATTCATGTGTAAACACCTTACTGCTTCTGTCCATCCTTAAAACAACTTCAGTGCCCAATTTTTTGAAGGGAGTGAAAGCCTACCTTTTAATCTGACATCAGGTCTATAAACGTTTGTTTATTTTTAAGGTAGAAGTCTAAACGCCCACCCCAGTCTCTTCCCTGTAAATTACATACCCAAAAGTAACTTATGAATTGAAAATTTGGCTTCAACTAATTTTATAATGTTTCAAGTAAACGCCATTAAAAAAATACCCCAATAACAACAAAAAGCATCCAAAATCTGTTCAAAAAATTTTCAAATAAGATGCATTTTTCAAACAAACAAAAAAAAAAACTGAGCACACCCTTCCTATTGACCACACCTTTCCTAGAATTTAGTTGCAATGGACTGACATTTCAGAGGTGCGCAGCTAGCAACAGTCCTTAACAAATAACAGTCATATCCAGGTTCCATTCTGGAACCAGCTGTCCAGAAATAGTGTAGGGAGGAAAGAAAGAAAAAAAAAAAACAAAACAAACAAAAAAAAACCCGGTCAGAATCCACGTAGCATTGCTTGTGGAGGTGTATGTGCTTGTGGAATATGCAGATTTTTTTCTATCTGTGTTAAGAGAGCATCTAAGTCAACATTTCGAAGTATTATAGCGAACACAGAAATATAAAAGTTAATCAGTACATGTATTTAATGTTGAGAATAATTACATCCTATTCAATCAGCTGCGTAAGGCTTTCATCATTGCATGATTGTGTCTGTTTTTTAAACTCTTAACACTCTGGAGAAGGTTTCTCTCTGGATGAATGCTCTCAGGGCACACACGAACTTAGCCATTCAGACAAGTGCTAAATAACAACACAAAAGGGAACAAAGTTTTTAAAGCCACTCACACAATCCAAAATCTGTATCTTTCCTTGTTCAGTAGAATAGATCAGTATTAAGTTCAGAAACACATGCCTGTAATTTTTGTTTTATTTAAAGGCAAAATATATCCAATATCACAGGAAACATACTAGGTTCAATCCTTAGTTGGTACAAGTTCAGCTCAGTGTAGCTTTAAACCATCTAAGGATCTAGCCCACTAATCTACTCTCCCCTGCACCCAGCCCCACAAAATCTCTGTTATTTGACAGGGTGTATTTTCTATTACATTGATTGGGATGGTGCTGGTATTTTAAAATGTTTTAAAACCCTTGAAAACAATCAATTCCTTCTAGTTTGTGTATCTGTGTTCTGTGAGCAGTGTAGGATGTTAATTTTTCTCACATCTTTTCCCGTTTAGCAGTAGCTGAGTAAATTAAGAGCTAAGTTTTAAAATTTCCATCTCAGCCTATAGAACCATTTTTTTTTTTTTTTTTACATGTGAACCATTAAGTCAAAACCCAAAATCCTACAAAAACGAACCCTGTGTTGAGAAAGATTTCTGGAGATTTCGTTTTATAAGCACAATATCTAGAAATAGAAGAATCTTTCTCCTGAGATGACAATATTTAGAGATGCGTATTTAGAGTCAAAAAGACAGTGTGTTCCTGAACTGGTCTGGCTGAATAGATGGTCCCAAACACAAACAGCCATTACACAGCAAGTCTCCCCAGTAAAGCCAAACCAGCAGAAGGTGGTAAGTCAATAGATGGGAGTCTCTCAAGTGAGAGAACAAAATGAGAACAAGTATTACGTTACTTGACTGCTGCTACGGACGTTGTTTGCTGTGGGACTTCCTTTGCTTATTTTATCGGGGTACAGGAGGGAGAATCTGTTGGGGTTTTTTGTTAAAATATTTGTCTAGTTACAGTAAGATATACAGCCATTAACATGCAATCTTTGTTCTCCACCCAAAGGTAAACCATCTACTGAACACTGTCTAGATATTTTAACTGCATTAATTATATTGTCTCAGCACCTCATGCGTTTGTTAGGGGAGATGACCGCCTCCAGGATAGCAGGAAGCCCTACTCCCTCGTTAGCAAGCAAGTATTTTCTCTACAGCTTTTGTAATACAAACCGCTCAAAGCTGTTTGTCTATGGATATTTTACTAAACCCTACCAACTACGTTTCTGAATCCACCTGCAAAACAGCATGCATACTTCACCCTCGTGCTGCCGCTCTTTGGCTCACTGGTTTTAACAGATGACTTGGGGAATGGTTTAATGGATTGTATGAATATACTTGTAGAACACACATCTCATGTATTGTATTGTCAATTGAGAAGAATTACAGTTCCAAATATGTAGAGCTAAAACTATGATTAATAAGTATCAAAAAGATACATCCTTCACTGCCTGTTTAACTCCACTGGGGGTGAAGCTATCTGCATCAGAGAAATAGCGTTGAACCAGCCTGAAAACTAATTTGAGCTTAAAGGGGCTCTGCTCAGAAAACTGTCCAGTTCTAGATCAAATAGAGGATTAGGAAATTTGCTTCAATATAAAAGCTATGGCAACATGACAATATTGAGTTACATAATGTAACTAATGTAGTACGGACACTTACATAAAGTCTGTAGAAGAAAATACAGAACACACTGGCATTTTACTTTGCCTCTAATAGAAGGTTACAATTCTAAAACTTTGTTGGTAAATACATTAAAAACCACAATAATATCTTGACATCCCCAAATCAGATGTTCGTATTACAATAAATGAATTTCAATGCACACATTAACAGGTTTCACAGAGGCCAAAACTGTAACTTGTCTAGAGCACCAATGTTAGAGAATTCGCCTTTGATTTTTGTTTTTAAACAAGATTCACACCTGAAAATTTGTGTAATTAAATGGCTGTGTGCAAACACCATTTTTTTTTTACCTCATTCTCAGTTAAGGAAGCTGAAGGAGATGAACTCTTGCTAAAAGCAAGAGTTGAAGATTCTGCTGCTGAAGCCCGATTTCGCTTCTTCAGAGGTTTACATGCATCAGACAGATTTTTCGTTGCTGTAAAATAATTTTGGTTTACAAAGTGAAGTTTGGAACTTTAAAATGTTATCTCCCTGAAGCCATTTAAAATACTCCTTCAGATAAAGGAAGGAATGATTTAGGTAGGTATGATTTAGGTAGGTCTTCTAGGCACCTACGTAGGGCTGAGAGAACAGGAAGTAAGTTTCTGAAATCATGTGTTTTGGCTTGATTTTAAAACTAAAGAGCTTTCTGTTAATCAAATATGTACTACAAATGGCTAAGAAATGTTTTCTCATTTTTTTTTTTCCAGCTCATTTGTATTAAAATCAAAATATCTTGTGACTTACAACCTCTTTAAAGCAGAGGTAACAGTTATCTCCTCAGACAAACATTAATTAGAAGGTCTACATGATCTCATCACAATCTGAGTACCACTGACAGTTTAAGACAAGGGTTATACACAGGAGCCAGGTACCAGACATTATCTATGGCACGTCACCACTTCTACATTGTGCAGAACTTGCTGAAGCTTAGTCTTTGGCAAATCATTGTAATACCTAAAGAGACAGCCTCTTACAGAAGTTACCTTAAACTTGAGCACCATTAACAACTCTGACTTCTAGATTTTGGCCCAAGGTTATTTAGAATTCCCTCTCGTACTCCACACTGCCTCCCATCAAGCATCATTTAAAAGGACTAAAATCACATAGTAACTGATCACCTTGATGGTCACTGCACTGGTTTTATCGTGCTAATGCACAATGACGAACAGGAGCAGTAGGATTTGCGTTACCGCTCACCAAGATCACAGGGCAATAGCTTTAATTTGGTGCCATCAAATGGTGAATTTGTGAACTGCTGCTCTAAATCAGCAATACACAATTTCAGTCAAATATAATGTTGCAAAATGGTGGTAGTGAAGGAAGAGGGTATGCTCCCCCGGATCTGTGGCATAGGGGCTGTAACTGGTTACTGCGTCAGCAAAATTTAGCCATCTGCCTCAGAAAAACCTGTTTATTTTAAAATTCTTTAATTTAAAAAAGTTACATTAAAACTTATTCTGACCACATTACCTGACTGGTTCTTTTGTGAAGAGGAGGTTTCTGTGACCTTAGAAGAGTTTGTTTTTGCTGTTTTGTCATTGCTTGTCTCCCTCTGTCACAAAAAAAAAAATATGAAAAAATAAAAAAACTCCTAATTTATGAGTGGTTGGATAAAACTGGCAATTACTTCTGGATTTATGTTATTAAAAAGAAAGTGTCTTTACAAATATCTGAATGGTAATGTAGTTAAGGTAGCCCCATTTAAGTGATTTTTTTTTTTTTTTTTTAAACTCATTTACAGCACAGGGTACAAACTCATAAACAAATGAGAAAAATTAAAGAACACAGTATTCCAGCATCCCACATATCCATCCCAAACTCCGCAAATCAAAAAGGGGAGCTCTAAACAAACAAGAAACATGTAAATTAACCTTACTATTCTTTGTCTAAAGTGGTCAAATTAAAACCTTTGGTTATTAAAGGTAAAATGCAGAACTAATATAGAAATTTGAGAACAAACCCTGTGCAGCCTCTCAGAGAGGCTCGCTTTCAACTCCACAACTTATAGCAGTGCCATTTTTTAAATTACTATGGTTAAGATTGTTTCAGCATTTCCAAACTAAAACCACTATTTTCAAGGGAGCATAAACAACATATACATTTGCTCCAGATTGAGAATTTATCATAAAAAGTATAGGCCGAAAACCAGGGAAGTTTTTGTCAAAGCTTTGTTAAAATCAGACACAGTTCCTTACATATGCCACTATTTTTTTAACTTTTTGTATATTACAAATTCATTCAAGTAATAAATCACTGAAATTGTAGCCAAGAATGCTTAACCCTGACAAACGCTCACCCGATCAGTAAGAATAATTCTACTGAATAAAAGGTTTTACATACTTTTTCATATTTTTCATCTGACATGTAGGTTTGCAAAACATGTGCAGATGAACACCTCAAAGACCTGAGAATTGGTTTCCTTTGTAAAAATAAATACGAATGGATACTGTACTACAGATGTGCCACACTGGGCTTTTACTGACTTCTAAGTAGTCTAAGACACCCTACCACTAATGCAACCAGAAGCTCCCAGTATCAGTTTTGCAGGTTTACTGTTACACTTCTGTGTAAAAATGAAAGAAAATGTATAGTATAGTTCACTCTTCAGTTTAAAGCATGCTTTATAGAACCGCCATTTTGTTAACGTGCGTTTTATATACATCGTGAACGAAATAGTTTTGAAAAACATCCATATGGGTATACTTTTGACTTAGTTACTTTGTTCAAAAACATTCAGGTTTCAAAAATAAGAATTAGGACAAAAAGGAGAGAATAATGCACAACTCTCATGTCAGAAGTAAAACATCATGAAAAAAAAGTCATTAAAGCTCCTCCTATCCAAAACGATTGTAACAAAAGCCTGCAGGTCAACTGAGAATAATAGCAGAAGGAAGGTGTACGGTTAGTGTTTACTTTTTTTAAGCATTACATGGACACTTTCACTGTCATTCACTAGATGTTTTGCTGTGCAGAAGCACATATGGCTAGAAGTACCCTGGGCTGGTGAAGGCAGGAAAAAGGCTAAGAGATAATTCACAAAAGAAACCGCAAATCAACCATTCTACAATATCTGACCCTTCTGTGGCCAGCACCACAAACACTGCTCCATGCATTTAGTTTCCAAATTGCCCAATATTTACACACACACGACTCCTTGCAACTAGTTCTGATAAATGGATCAGACAGAGGACAAGACTTTTGAAATGCACATAACTAAGTCCGTGTTAATCTTACGGGAATCATTCATTTATTTATTTTCCTGTTAATATTCACATCTGCATCACAGCATCAAAGACGCTAGAACCTCCTCTGCAGGAGCTATACTGCAAACACCTTTCATCCTACCTGTGATAATGTAGGCTAACTGTAGCGTATGAATGCTGCTGGGACAGTCAAGAAGTAGCTTTAGGGACAGTCAAAACAAGGACTACATAGCAGGAATTAATTACAATTAGTAAACTTAATAATTCCATTGATCGAGTCTATTATAGTGAATTCAAATCAATTAGACAAATTTAAAAAGGGTCCAAAAACTTCTCGTAGAACATGAGATGAATATTCAATGACTAATCCATTAGAGCAAGAGTTGCAAACCAGGTTTGGCCCTTCTTTCTGCAAAGCTAACAACACTTCTCTAAGAATTATCTTTATCCCTTGCTAGTAAGCTCATTAAGCCTGTCTATCATAAATTCTGTTTGTTTTTTAATATTGAACTCTTAACAAGTTGCCTGAATATCCACAATATCAACAGAGGTATTAAAATAACCAGCCTACCAAACAAACTGATGTCTACAAATGTGACCTCCATAATTGATTTAAAAAATAAACCCATAATGTTTCCTTATATTAGGTTGTTTCATTTAATTGCTGTACCGCTATAGTCTTGAGGTGCGGTCTGTGCTACCCACATCACAGCATGATACTGTAATAACATATCTGAAAACACTTGTGAGCTAAGCTTTCCACACAAGTAAAACTCATGAAGTTCACTGATCTGTAAAAATAAACCTATGCTTAAGTTTCTACAAGATTTGGGCTGTATCCATATACACAGTTTTAGTGACCTACGTAAGGAAAATTCTCATTCTCACAAGGAAACTAAACTGAAAAGGAGCCTGAGATTTGTGAGACAAATATACTGTAATATTTACTGCAGTTTCCTAACTTAAGAAATGGGTCAGCATGCCACTGTAAAATGTCTTAATGTCTTCCAGTTCTTGAAAAATAGTTTTTCTGTTTTGCTTTACTTGCTTCCCTGTCTCCCTCCACTTTGTCTAAATTAAGTATTGACTAAAGACTTTTTTTTTTTCCCCCCACATTCTTGTATACATCTCTGAACTCCAATTCAGGAGGAAAGAAAAAGAACTACAAAGCATGACAACACAGAAGAGTCATGCATCTGCACACTCCTTCAGGAAATAGATTTTCGCAGCATACATTTTCAACGCAGTTTAAGTATCAAGTGCAACTTTTCATACCTCCACCCTCAAAACCAAAGAAAAAAAAATCCCCACAGCAATAAGCTCACATGTATCTCTGAATATTTACAACAGTTTTGTTTGATCTACAGACATTACTTTTTAAATCCTGAAAACGGAAATGCTGACAAACTTAACTACAGCAATGTGATTGGTGCTGCTATAAATCAACCCAAACAAACCAACGACATAATTACCTTCCGATTATTCTGTTTATCCATCCTGAGTCTTTTCCTAGGTGCTTCCTGAACTTCAAAATCTTCTGTAGGTTCCTTTGTCCTCTTTTTTTGGTTTCTTTTATTTCCATGTAAGTTACCTTGGGATGGGGGATGGGGGAAACTTACATGAAAAATAATCTAAAACCCACTTTCAAATTATTTTGAACTGATCTAGTTATTTAAGTTACTTTTCTTTCAGTCATTATTTCTAAAACATGGTTAAACATTAACACAGTTAATGACCTTTTAATACTTAAGGTCTGGTTTCTGGTGCTGAAGACTAATTCTAGAACACATTCAAATCAACTGCTTCATCCTCGAGTTATTTTAGAAAGATGAGTCTACCTGTGTAAGCACTGGTTTAAGATCTGAATATTACTGCCCAACATTTGTTTCATATCATCAGACCGCACATGATTGATCTACACAGCTTTTAACTCTCTACCACTTTGTAACACTCTCTTATCATTGAAGTGAACTTTTAAGTCTCCTGTAAGTTCTCCAAGTGATACAAATGAAGATACTGGCGACATCTATTAAGGGGCCTCTGGAAAAGACAAGATACCGCCAACCGTACAGATTAATTCTCACTTTCTGGTACGGCAGTTCCACACTCTAACAACCTCACTTATATTTTACAGGAGACTGTAAGACCCCTTCCTTTGCGAACCAAAATCCTAAGAACAGAATCACGTTGGTCATTTTAAACCAACGGACTTATTCACATATTTAGATGATTGTTCACTGCGAAGCTCAAGCAGCTGCTAAATGACAAAAGGTCAGGGACTAACCTACATACCCCTGTCACAGGTTCAGCTAGTGTTTGCACTCGCTCTACCCCAAAAAGACAGATGAAGGTTTAGGAAGTGGTCTGTTTCATCAGGATGAAATGACAACATTATACACTCTCCAGTACTCCCTAGTTTATAAAGCTACAGAGTATGACTAGTATGAAGATTGCAAGCTCCAGGGGCACAAATACGTTAACTGAAAATCACCCTACAGCTACAAGCATTCTATTCCAGTGGGAACAAATAGCTGTAAATATTAAAAATATAGCAACTTGAAAATAAGAATACTTCTCAAATTAATGTTCTTATCTAAACAATCTAGGACGTATTCTATTATTAGACTCTGAATCCACAAAGCAGACTGAAATGGCTCCAGGAGAACCTGCTACTTACATAAAGCCAGCAAAAGAAATCCCACAATATTCTTCCAAGTTTAAGATAAGAGGATTTGGGTAGGGGAACAATTGAGCTGACATGTTTTCATCTGTAGATAACTATAAATGTACACAATATATGTACTAGAAACACCTGGTACAGGTACAATTTCAATTACATTTCTTGCAATATGACACTGAGGAAGGTGAACAAAATTCAGCACTACAGTGTTTAGATATTTAATTTGGGATCCATTAAAATTCTAACGTCAAGGAAGACAACATCTGAGATAAAGTAAAGAGATTATGATACGTGGGCGATTACATAAAAAAATACACTCAATAGCTACTTATAATGATGAACTATTTGCACACAACACAAATTTCAATTACTTCTGGATCTTGATCTCCTTTTAGGTGAGTCTTGAAACACTTTACGTTTGGCCTCTCCAATATTCTTCAATGATGAACCTTGAGAGATACAGAACGTGTTTTTTTTTTAAACTGATATCCAAATATTTGACACTTAAAATTTAAAGTTAAAAACTTTTCAATTTTTCACAAAATGATGTTATTTCACACACACACAGATAGTTAACAAAACTGACTGCCATTTTTATACAAGTTTTTCCAAGTCTCACAAACTTTCAAACACTCCCTCTCATTCTTGTCATTGCCCAAAGCAGCACCTGTTGGCTTCCATACTTCCATAATAAGTCTTCTTACAGTGCTGTAAAGCTATTTAAATTTGAGAAGTGGTAGATAGTTAAATTTTATAAAGTTCATGCAAATGCCAAACTATCTTCCTCCTCCTTTCTCAAGTAAGTGACTCCAAAATCCCTCAAATATTTTGCAAAATAATTGAGACTGCTTATCAAAACCAAACACTAACAACAGCAACAAAAAAAAACAAAAGGAGAAAAAAAAAAGTATTTGGAATCTTGTACAATGTCCTAAAACCTTTGAGTAGCACAATAAAATGCCAAATGGATGAAAGTTTCAGAATAAAGTTTGGAATACTTCTTCCTGAGTTGATGATGATACGAGGTAATATACTTTAGGTATATATGAAGAAATGTGTAGCACTGATTAAACTTTTAAAACCATTTCGTAACTATTTTATAGAAAAAAAAAAACAACCCAAATTTTACTAGTAGTAACATTTCATCTTCCCTTCCCACCATCCACTCGTAACAGGCAGTGGATGCAATGGCAGCTGCTTATGGGCAGAAGAAGAATGAGAAATCAGCAATCTCTAAACAGTAGAAGGTTTACATATAACAACTTTGCAGAACAATGAGCAAGAAATGTAGACTTCATGGGTTGCGTTTATTGTAACCATTGGCATTCCTTTGCTATTGGCACAAACACCAAGAATTAAAACCGGAAAACAGTGAAAGCTGTTTTCCCTACAGGTCTCAAATATGTGCTTAGTTTAACATCACTATGTATAGCAAATTTAGTTAGAGTACACTAGCACAGTTTTACGTTTACCAGAGTCTTCTTCAGATTTGGGAGAGGTCACTATGGCAAACTTTGTGTTATAGCGAGCTTTCTGTTTTTCACTAAGCATGTTCCACTGCGATTCGAGCAATTCTTCAATCTCCTCACTTGAAGCATCTGGATGTTCAGCAACCACCTATACATGCAGAAATAGGGTTGTATTAAAAAAGGTGACCATTGAAAAGGATGGCATACATACTTCTATTGCTTTGTAAAACTGGATACAAACAAGTTGTCTACTCTAGTTCTGTCTGCAGCAGAAACGTTAAGACCTTCTGTATCTAGCTTTTCTTTGAATAATCTCTCTCTGTCTCTCTAATAAAAAAAAAACACACTATTAGCATATTCAGAAGTATTACAAATCATTTTGGAAGTATCTATTTGCCTTTTCACATTAAAAAAAAAAATGGAGTAAGTGTAAATCTTGTTGTGTGGTAATTAAAAAAAAAAATTGTATTATTTCTTGATGAAGCTTAAATCTATACCACAAAAGACAGACAAGCAATATGCATTTTTTGCTTACAAAGACATCCATCAACTCATAGGAGAATTCATTAAACATAGAACTCATTACACCTATCATAGCAGAGAGATTTACACAAGTTAGCATCTGATGCAACATTTTCCTGTACTAATTCATCATTTTATACTATGTGTACATGAATATCAGGAACTTAAAAAGCTGTGCATCTTTTCTTAGTAATACAAGCATGACACATCATAGCCATCAACATGGAATTTAAGAGTTTCTAGAAGTTTATTCAACACAAACAGAAAATTTGGTATTAAAACAAAGAAAAAACCCTCCCAAACTCCTTCAGTATTCCAATACTTCTACTAAAGGGAAACCAGATTTGATTAATCATAGAAGTCAGAAAGCTCTAAGATTGTATCATCTACAGAAATGAAACAGTAGTTTTAAAAACAACCCCCCCCCCAACTCATTACCCAGCATTCTCCAAAATCCTGTTACTGGAGTGACGCAACCAATACCCCAAAATCAGAGCAAAATTAAACAAAGCCAAGTGTTCGAACAGTAACACCATTCGACAGAACAGAAATACAATTTTTCCTGTGGTAATTGGAAATGATTAAACCTAATTTCTTAGAACTCAGAGTCTTTAAAATTGCATTTCCCGTTGTCAAGCAAGATTCAACTGTGACTGTGACCCCCTGTGACTCCAGGGGTTAGAATAGTTGTGGCACCTTCCTTCCATTGGGATTATTCAGCTTCTAGTAGGGAAATTCATGTTGTAATTCTTTCCCCCAGTAGAGTACTAAGAGTTCTCTTGCTCCTATCTGGCATAACCCATCTGCATTAAGCTTGGAGAATACAATTACCTTTGGGGGCCTCTACTCAAAGTTTGATTAAAATCCAACAATGCCAAAAAAGTTACTGAGAAGGGAGAACGTAGACAGACCCACAAGACATCCCTCCCACAAATCTTACTTCTTTAGGAAAAGAAATTAGCATCAATTTTGACCATTGCCACTAAGTGTATAGTTTATTGTGCTCAACCAGGGCACAGAGTTATTTCTCTAAGAAATAACTAGCTTTGTTCACACAAGTGAGATACAGTTTAGCATCACCTCCAGTCCCATCAAAATATGAATGAAAACAACTTTCAACTGACTAGGAGCATTGTGAAACACTCATGGTATGGTTAAGGGATCCTTGCAAAGAAGGCCTCCAAGGAAAATGCCCAGCAATCTTCTCCAAATTCTTCATACTGGAAAACTCAACCCAGGTGTAAATACTGGAAATGATGTATCGGGTACTTTGATCGACATGAAAATCATGCGCTTCTCCCAGGTACTTACTCTACGTCTACCTATGCTATAGAACACATGAAGATCTTTTCTTGGGTTTGGGAATTAATATCAGTATAGGTGTGGGAAATATGGTAATAGGACCAGGCACGTTCTAGCTCATCCAAGCATACTTTTATCTCAAGACAGATATTCTCTTCTAATTATCACTATGGTTATATTTCACAGAGGAAGTGCTTAAGAATGCCAATAGTACAAAATATATCTTTACTTCTTTGGTAACAACACAAAACACTTATTGCGTCACTATGTGAAAATGCTCCGAGCTTTCAACACCTCCGTCAGGGAAGCATGCCAATTAAATAACTAAAAACAGTTTCCAACAGTTCATCTGATCTTCCAGCAGCTGTCATTAATTTCTAAAAATTTCAGTTATTCCTCACCCTCCTATCCCCAAAAGAAGTAACACAAAAAGTAGAAATTAATAAAACCAAACTGATACATGAACCCTACTACTGCACAAAGCCAGACTCCAAGCAGGAACGGCTCTACTTTTAAGAGAGCTTGTAATTATTAGAGGCCCCAAAAGGGAAGTCTTCACTCATTTCTTTCCATGCACTTCCATCTCTTCCCAAATCTGGAGGCCAGGGAGCTTTTTCTGGATTCATAGTTTTCCTTTCTTCTAAGTTTCTACAAGCAAGCACTAACGCAGCCGTGCACTAAACTCTGAGATGCCACCAATGCAAGTAGCTCAAAAACTGGTATGTTCTTTAGCCAACGTTCTCACTGTTTCTAAAGCATAAGAACATCTACAACAGCAACAAAACAAACTCTTGGATGGAAAGCAAGCCATGCAAGTTGAACCAGATAAGCCTAATGGAAGGGGAAACTCTGAATACTAGTTTGGATAAAATCTCCATGTTCCACTGAAGGCAGAAAACTGCCATTTTAAAAGCAACATGACAGGCTGGAAGTGTTAACTAAACTCAGGTAATTTAAGTTCTTTGCAAGAAGCATGGACATCTAAAAGGGTATTTCCCCACTTTGCTAAGTTAACTTTGAACCAAGAGAAAGAAATATTAGCTTAAATTGCAATGATACAAAAAGATCCTAAGTTGAACCACAACTAACTGACTTCCACACAACAGAATCTGGTTTTCAATTTTTCTTTATAAAGAAAAATTTTATATTATATATTCTTTATATTATTCTTTATATTATTCTTTATATTATTCTTTTAATGTTTTCTAACACAAATATCCTACAACAAAGTCAACCATTCAGTAGCTACAGCATGACAAAGTCACCACTAACTTTCTGGTCCTTCTGTGGTTATTATGGAATAGTACAGCTACATGAAAACATGAGAACTCATGCTTTTTTTCACTGGAATTGTACTGCAAATGGGCAGCAGAGGGTTGCAAGGAAGAAAAATAATGGTCGTAATTTTAAAGTAATAAGCCAGAACAGCAGTTCTGCTTTTATCCTTCTAACAATCTTCCTAAGAAATGTTCATATTAAGGTGTTTATTTATTCTACCTTGTCTTGGAACACAATCCTCTTAAGAGGACCTAGTTTCTGTCCCAGCAGATTGCACACTGACAGTGACTTTCACAAGCTTTGGTAACTAGCTGCTTTTGAAGCTTAGCAAAACTTTCTAGGTAGGTAAATGGAATTTTTCAAGAGTTCAAAGACAAGGGAACACACCAAAGGAACTGAGCCACATCTTCAACCACAATGTACAAGCTACCTACAACTAGATTACCATAAACAGCATAACCTTAGTTATATTTGCCTGAGCATGTGTGTGTATATCTACTACATTTTACATGCATTAAAAAAAAAATCATGGCTAATATAAAGAACTATTAGGTCACGTAGGAAGATACTAACACAACTTATGCTTAAAGTACAATGGCATTATCACTATCTTGTTTATATTGCTCCTCTCCATTCCTTTCTTTCTCTGTTCCTGTCTAGACTAAGATTTGATGCAGGCATACCTTGTCAAGCCCAGAGCATTATGGATTCTTCAGTAACAACTGGTTTTTGTCAACTAAAGTAAAGAAGTTTCTTTAAGTACAGAAATAAGAAGAGGCAATCAACAATAATAACAGCTAAAAGAGACTAACCTCATCTCTGTGCTTCTGACAAAAGACCAAAAACTGAGATACTGCATCGCCCTTTCTGCTTCGCGGAGTAGATGTTGGCGTTTTCTTTCTATTGAGAGGGGAGCCTATCCCTCTTTTGGATTCTGCCTGTTCGGATGACTTTTGAGGAGTAGTATTCTTAGTCTCCGACTGACTGCTTTCTTGCATATCATCAGTGGTAGACAATTTTGATGTCCTTCTCCTCCTCTTGTTAGGAATCCCAGACTCCTTCATCGATTTCAGATTTTGAGCGGTTTCTTCGTTTGAGTAAGATGACTCATCTATTTCCTCTAAGGGTTCCACAGCAATGCCGACTTCTTTTGCCACTCGAGGATTAAGATGAGGTCTGTCCCTAACATAGATGAAGGTGTACTTGGCCCTCCGTTCTTCCACTGTCATGCCTACTGCTTCACTTGCTTGCTTTACACCCATCTCCCACTGTGGCCGCAGCTTCCCTGGAACAGGCTTTAACATCTGCAAGGTAAGATGACCGTGTGAGAAATCTGCCCACTTTTTATTTCAAAATGCCAACATTAACACAAAACAATTCCAAGAGACTAAATGTTATGAATAGTTTTAATTCAGACATTCAAATGGAATTGTATTTGATAGTACTGGTACCATGCCTGAATCAACAACAAAGCAGAAGAGCATTGATTTTTAGTAAGTAACATACATTGTAAATCGTCCCATTCTTTCCACCTACAAGTAAAGTATAAGACTATGAGCCTCTGTAAAACAAGCTGTCTTTAAAACTTTCTAGAATATCTATTTATATCTGTACATACCTGTAATGGTAAAATAAAAAGCTGCAAATCTTGTTTGACTTATAGCCTCTTACCTTTATTTTGTCTGCTTTAGTGAGGGCTTGTTTTGCACTTTCCTGGCATAATTGTTCAAACTGGTCTTTTTCTTTGAAGGGCACAAGGCTCTTCTCAAATATCCAGGCTCGCTCTGGGGCATCTCCAAAAAACTGAACATGATATTGACGAAAACTCTTTTTCTGTCCTGAAAATTAAAACCAAATGTATTTAAGATACAACGTAGGTTGTTCTCTGCACTTTCAGACTTGAAGTCTTCTGTAAGCTGCTATAGTTACCTGACAAAGGCACAGTACAACTGGCTAACTTTTCAAAAACCTACTTTACTATCTTAAGTCTCTCAGCTATAATAGATGAAGTTTGACACAAAAGCTCAATGGTTTAATTCCAAATAAGAATATGCTTTGCTGAATTAACTTAAGGTTATAATAATCTGTCAGCACTTTCCACGTACAGTAACTTACATGTAGGTTTGGATGTTTCTGAAAACGCTACATTTGCAAAAGTTTCCAAGGCTCGGATAACCTGTGCACTCAGCCTCATTTCTGATTCACCTAAACTTTATCTTTTAATATTCTTGAATAGAAACACATACTTCAGCTAGTTTTAACACTTGCAATCACAACTTCATCTTAACCAAGCTTTTAAGGAATCAAAGCAAGAAATCAAAAGGATTTGGGTGGTGGAAGGGAGAGCGGGAAGATAAGAGCACAATTCTGAAATCTAGACAAGAAATATTCATTCTTCTGAGGCTGTAAAGAGGAGTATTGGCTCACTGTAGTAAGATACAGTCACACAAAATTTCCCTTCTGAAGATCTCAGTTATTTTACAGCAAAGGGTGAAGATGACACCTTCAAAATTCACCGAAAAGAGTTCACAGTTAACAACAAACTTCTAAAAGGTAGAGGTAAGAGAATAAGACTTATGCCATCCTCTAGCGTCTCCTCCATTAAAACTCGCAGGTTTGTTTTCTAAGTGTTCATATCAGGGTCTCATTTAAAAACAGAGAAAGTTTTAACTGTGATGACCTACACTTTTGCATTTGTAAATTCAGTCCTGCTAGAAAAGGACGAGTTCCTGCCCCCAACGGTTATCTACGGTTCTTCAAGGTGTCACCACATTAGTATGTCTAACATGCAGTCTCAAGCCTAGCCAGCTGGAATGATGAAATAAAGCATTAGCATCCAGAAAAATGCAGATTGTTTATAAATACTGTTGATCCTAATCCTAAAAATGATAAATACAGAGACCTAGTTGAGTATTTCTACAACTCCCACATAAAAGGACTCTTCTGTTTGGAACAGGAGACTTTTGATACTGCCTCAACAGTAAACAGTAGGTGGAAGGTAATACAAGACTGCGAATACGTACTGATGGGAACACGCACATCAGTGTGCATTTATCAGTTACGATGGCTGCCCAGACCCAGTCAAACTTCCCGATGGAAAAGGCATGCCCCAAGCCAACTCCAGAGCAAATCTCAGAAATGACCCTCACCCATACTACTTCAAAGAGATGGAAGGAATTTAACATCTCCAAGGACATGGGCCCTCCTTTCTGAGGGCAACTCCACAGGTTGCATTCAAACATGTAACATTGTTTTTTTTTCCTAGATCTATTTCTGTAGTTCCTTATAAAAAGCTACCATAAAGATTCTTGGTAATGAAGCATAAACCTTGCTCATTTCAAGGAGCAGAGTAATTAAGTTAGGAACAAAAAAAGCCCAGCTTTATTTCTCTCAAACTCCATCTCATAATAAACCTAATAATCCAAAGACTAAAATCACAAGGATTGCCTGATCAAAACTCTGAAAGACTAGTATAAGGAAAATTTGTCTGAGAAGTCTATAATAAGCATTGCAGCAATTGTATGAATGCTTGAAAGGGTTCTCAAGAAGCCATTTAGTTTGCTACCAGCACAGAGTCTAGCTATAATCCCAGAGATCCTCAGTCAATTAGTTCTCAAAAACCTCCTATGAATGAAATCGCACCATTTCTCAGGCAATCCCACCCCAATGCTTCACTGTATTTATCCCTTACAAGTTCTCTTAATACATAGTCTAAATATTCATTGCTGCTAAGATCTCTTCTCTCCTGAACAAGAAGTTAATCCCTTTTCTTCTTTGCATGCAACTTATGTAGGGCCAGCTACTGGGTTCTCCTTCAGCTCCTCCTTGCCAGATTAAACAGCCCCAGTTCCTTCAGTCTGCCCATGCACAGAGACTCCTAGATTTCTTTGCACGCTGTCCTCACAACCTTCTCCGTTTGGTCCATGTTTCCTAAAATGAGACAGCCCAAACGGGATAAAATGAACAAAGTACTCCTGCCATCCGATCACTGGAAAAGCAAAGGATCTACTTCATGCTTCTTATAAGCAGCACTATTAATTTATATCAGTGTGACTTTGGTCCTTCAGTGGGTTAATTATGACTCTCAGATTTCTTTCTGTTCAAATGTGGCTTTCACTTGTTTCCCACCTTGATCATCTACCACTGTAAAAATACAACACGTACTCTTACTGAACAGAATTTTTTTTTCAGACCACACCTCCAAAGCATCGAGATTATTCTGATTTCATTTCCAATCTTGCATGTTTACAGTCCCTCCACATTGGAAGTCTGTAATTGCAGCGCATACTTTAGAGGTATACTCCAGTCCATTTTCCAAGTTCTCAATGTAACCCTTGAACATCACGCAAAAACAAAACCACAAAAACACTGCCTCCTCAGACTCAGAAATAAATAATTTAAAGTTACTGAAATCTCTGGTGACAAATAAATACCCTACTCTGTTCATAACAATAAAAGCCAATACTTTTGCTTGATCTAGTAAAAATACAGGGAAGTTTTTAGAACCATAAAAATCAAACGAAAGTTACATGCTCCTACTTTGGGGTTTGCTATTCCTATTAACTTATTGCTTTTCTACTTAATCTGCAAGTTTTCTGGATTCCATTTTCAGGTTTCCCAAACTTTCAATACAGTTTGGCATAAACATAGTAAAAAATACTTTGCAGTGCTCAGCTGGAGCTAAAACTTGTGAGGGATGCAGTGCGCAGCAAGACGATGACAGTAGCAAAAGGAAGGCTAAGGAATGCTCATTGGGGCAGGAGACTGAGTGACAAAGGACACGAAAAAAGGCAGCAGTACTCTACGCCTGCTCTGTCTCAGGGTTTTGTTTGTCTGGTTTTTAAACTGTAACATCTACCCCGAGCCTCCAGGTTTGTTAGTCTAGTGATAAAGGCTGCATGACTGAGGCACTACTCACGGCATATTAAGAAAAATTCAGCGAACACTTAATCAAATCGAACATCTGTGAGATGAGATGTCTCAGAAGGAGCTGCAGGTGTTGGCCAATGTGATTGGAAGGGTGATCTCAATAATTTTTGAAAGCTCACAGCCATATCAGGGGAGATAACCAATGACTGGAAAAAGGCAAATATTGCAAACATTGCACCCATCTTCAAGAAAAACAAGAACAGTTAGGGGAACTAACAAGCTAGGCTGACTAGCTTACTGTCAATGCCTACAAGATTACAGGGCAAATTCTCCTAAAAGACATGTCCAAGCACATGGAAGACAAGAAGATGTCCAGGAAGAGCCAGCACAGACTCACCAAGGGCAAACTGTGCCTAATCAATCTGATTCACACAGTGCTAACACAAACGGCAATGGACACAGGTTGAAACAAAGGAAATTTCATCTAGATAAAGGGAAAAGTCTTCCTGCCATATTGGCTGCCAGTCACTGGAACAAGTTGCCCAGAAAGGCCGTAAAGTCTCCATCCTTGAAGACACTAAATATTTGACTGGATAAAGCTCTGAGCAACCTGCTCTAACCTGGAGACCATATGACTTGCAGAAGTCCTTTCCAACCTAAATTACTTTATCATTCTACAATCAGCACACATAAGCCTCAAAAGTTTCAAGTATCAGAAAAGAGAACAAAGCTGCAAATGAGATTTAGAAATCGTACGGATCCCTACTTAAAGATTTCATTAACACTTGGTCTCTGCATTTAGAATCAGCTAACGCTGTCTGTAGATAACAGCATTGATTCTATGAATCCCAGAAAATGTAGCTGCCTGAATTATGGCTTGCTTTTCTGTAATCATCAGGAATATTTAATTCCCATTATCTTTCAATAATATTTTTAGCCCATATCACTTCTCCAAGCATCCCCATAAAAACAATGGAAAGTACCATCAGATAATTTTTTTAATAAGACTCCACACAGTTTCATAGATCACAATTTGTATATTTTTCATGGAATGTTCAGAGTCAAAAAGACAGTGGAAGAAAACAAGCTTCATCTGCTAATGCTCAAGAATAGCGTTTACGTGATTTTAACATTCCTCTTCACAACAAGGAGCTGATTCAGTTACTGATACAACTGAATAGAAAAATGAAGACCTGAATTTTCCCCAAATAATGGTTATCTATACCTGAAGAAATCTGGATGTTTGCAGCATCACTGACATACCTTTTAGTTTAGTGTAGGAATGGAGAACAGGATCAGCAGAAACCATACATGGCCACCATGGAAAACCAGACACTTTTGACCACACTAAATCTCCTATATTATACTTCAACAGATGGACTTTGTCTTCTTTGGCAGTACTTTGAGTTGAATCTCTCTTAGCAGGAGCCTTAAAAGATAACAAAAAAAGAAGAAAGAAAACCATCACCATATTTCTCCAGATAATGCACTAGGATTACTAAATAGCACGCAAAAATAAACAACAAACTATGGTTGGTATTCAGTTTAAACATTCTCAATATATGTAAAAACACAGTAATTGGAAGGAGGGAAATAAGAAACAGTTCACCAGAATAGAGCTATCATGTTTGCTAACAAACAATAATTATATTTTGTATGTAATAAAAACTTTGTGATAATTTCTGTTCTCTCTCAGCAAAAAGATTCTAAGTTCCATTTCTCGTTTTGGTTTTTGTTAGAAATACTAGCAAGTAAACTGTGGTTTGCCTTTATCTTTTCAAGTAACTGCTGATAGACCATCAGGAAGGCTTACTTTAATTTCAAACACGTAACTGAGCACTGGATGTCAATGTGGAAGATCCAACGTACCCCGTATTATTAATCGAGTTGAGTACTATACACACAAGTGTGTTCTTAGATTTTAAAACAATAAAAATAAAAAAATCCCCAAACAAAATGGACATAAATACTGTCTTTAGAAGCTACATAAATAACCAGTTAAGAAATCCTCAAACTCTGCCTCTTTCAGCCATCTTTTTACACACAGAATTTTTGACACGAACCCTTCCCCACACCCTTTCGCAAGTTTTTTCTTCTGTTCCAGTTCTAGCAGTAAAAGTTAGCGAGTGTTCAGCTGGTGCTCTAAAGCTCTTTCAGCTCTTGGAAAACAATTACAGAACTGTTTCCACTTCAAGGCATAGATTTAACTACAAGAGAGTTTTGTGTTCCCCTGTGATAGATATTTATTCACCCATTAAAACCATTTCATGAGGTTAGTTACTTTTCGGCTTCATCTGTTCTATCTCATATAAATAATGAACGTCTTTATCTATGCAAGCACTAACTCTGGAACTAAGAGAGTCCAAAACCTGTTTTGTTACAGATATATGTAAAAAAAAAAAAACAAACCCAAAACCTCACTTATTTTTAATTTGCTTTTTTTTGCTTTTCTAGTAATAAATTTATGTGCAACATAAATTATTGCTACATAGCGTTTATCTTGTGTAGTGCCAGCTCGCCATACAGAAGGCGGATCAGAGTTTCAGGCTTTCAATGGATTTAATGTTAATGCTGAAGCAAATTAAGAAATTGGAAATCTAGAATGTGGAAACAAGTATTTGGAGCATTATGTGGAATCAGAATAGAACAGGTTACCTTGTATAGATTTTTTAATTCAGAGAATACTACCATAACTAAGTCCACATAATTTTCCAAACACAAAACAACAAAAATCTTTGACACGGTGCAATAACATAGAGATTTTTCTTCCAACTCAAACCTAGAGATAGATCCAATTAGAAAACCTAAAGCTTAATGTACTGAGAAACTGCTTTCCTCAAAGCTTTTAAAGCTATGCCTGGTAAACACACATGATGCTATGTCATCTGATTGTTAGGGACAGTTACTCATCCAGTGATTCAGCTTTTCTGATTAATTCAGACTTGGTTCATGTGCCTCCAGCTACAGCCATGTTCCCATGTCTCAAGCAAGGTTTTTGGCTCTCTAAGGATTCTGGTAAGACTGTCAAAAAACTCCTCCCGCTGAGCTTGCCTCAAGTCCAGCACTCTCAATAGACCTAAAAGATTCCAAGCAGATGTGAAAAATCAAATGCTCCTTCCAGCAGTTAAACATGACATGAAAAGTTACGCTTAAAAGCTAAAAATTAAGAAATACATATGCCCAGAAAAACATTAATCCTTCAGCATTTAAACTAAGTAGGTGGCGTGAAAATATTTTTTCATGAGTTAACTTTTCAGAAATTTAAAAGTTACTCAGGATTCTGAATCTCATTTTTAAATTATAAATATTTTTCAGAAAGTGTAACTAAGCTGCAAAGATTTACAACTACATTCTGAGAGGAAGCTGGCTGGAATAATGAAAAGGCTCTAGCACTGCTTCTTATTGCAGCACTAATCTAAAAGAGGGGGCAGTACTGGAGTGAATATTGCATTTCAATATATCTAAAAGCACTTCACAAATTTAAAAAATACCCAGAATTCTTTTACTATATCGGATCATGATAAAAAACTTGAAAATGACAGGCTCTGATAAAACCTGCAAGGTTTATCTATACAATGCTTACTGTATTTATGTTTTCTTTTATTGATAAAATGTCAGTACCTCAAAAGAATGGCAAAATTTGCCACCCAGTCCCCTGATGGCACCTGTGTTCTCATACAATGAGAGCTGGAGCCTCTTTATGAGGCACTTGTACTCTGCAATTTTTAAGAACAGGAAATCACCATTCAAGTAACGAAGTATAGAAAAAAGTATTTTGGCTTGTAGGTTTTTTTTCCTACAGAAGAAAATAGGAATCGTTGTTTAGACAAATTTTGATTCCTTACAATATGTAGTAAGACAGAACAGAGCATCTGACTGTGCACCTGTGGAAGATGGAGAGGCAGGACTGGAAGTGCACTTTTGGTGGTCTGTGTGAACACAGCAGCAGACAGGGAATGCCTCCTCCTGCAAGAGCTGATCAATTATTTCTGTGATGATACTTAAGCAAGCAAATTAAGAAGGGAGATTCCTGGTTTAGAGCACAACTGTAAAGCAAGGTCACACAAAATCACACTATTTTAAAATACTTTCCCCTCAATTTGGGGTCTTTGTGTCTTTTTTGATGTCTTTATTTCTTGAAAATTTTCTCATTTCTAATTAGATCTCCTACCCATAAACGCCAACAAAGTCAAGGCCGCTGGGCTTTCTGTGCTGCAGAAGAACACAGAAGAGCCTTTGCTTGCTGTCATTGTGAAGTAAGTCTGGACAGCTCTGCGTAAGCCCCATCCTGTTATGTTTTACTTCAGTTTTGGCAGACGTAAACACATAAACATTTAGTCACAGAATTTCCCCTTCTTCTCCTTCCTTAATGACAGGCAAGCTCTGCAGCCTTTGAGATAACTAACACCTTAGCCTCAAACTTTAAACCAGTTATGCTAAACATAGGGAACAGCCTGCGATCCTATTTCTTTTGTATTTTGGGAAAGAATTCGAGGGTTTTTTTTCCCCTTTCAAACACTAGACTGCAGAGAAGTTACGTAAGTGTGCAATGAAAGCCTAGGTGAGCATATGATGACTCTCACACAGACTAGTCCTAACATTGAATACACAGGCCATTTGACAGGCTCTGCGCTACTCAGTATGGCAGATACGGAAATTCCTGACTTTCTGGATCCGTATCCTAATGACAGACTTGCTCTGAAAGGTAGCTAGACAAATTTTAAGTTTATTTTGTCCAGGGAGGCTTGGAGTCTGGAATGGATTTCCCTTACTGCAAATGAATTTTCTGTAAGAAAATATGCCTTGATGAGTATCAGCATCCTTAAAAACTCATCTGGGCCAGCAGCTGCAATAAGCTGAGGATCAAAAAAACCCGAAAGAAATAACATGCCTTTCCTCTTCCCTTAACATTTCACAGATTTGTTTGTAATTTCTCTCAGCACCTTGATAAGTGATAGGCAGCTTGACAATAATTTATGACACTGCTGTCAGCATTCTACCAGCCCAAAGAAGTGGCTTGGCCATCGAAAACACTGCTATTTAATTAACTCTGCCTACATCTGATCAAAAGAATCCAATAGTTTCCATTTAGTTCTGGTCTGACTCATTAATATGACTAGACAAGAACATATGATGAATAATGGGCAATTTCAAAGTTTAAAACAATCTTAAAATGACCAAACAAAAAAAAAAACCCAATCTTAAAATGACCAAACAAAAATGCATTTAAGGGCAACACCTTTACTGTACTGAGAGCTTTACATTTGTTTGTAGACTCTGTTATGAAACACCATGATGAGTGTTTAGTCAACAAGGAAAAAAGCTAATTTTAAAAAACAAAATAAACACCTAGAAGTCTTCCTAGGTAGTGTCAGACTGACATAACCTTTTCCCTTTTAAAATAATCAGTGGTAGAGATACTAATATTATCATTACCTACTTTGTGTATATATGCACATGTGCATTCATGTGCAAGGAATTATAACTCCTCGAAATTACTGCAAATTACCTGAGCCATCAAAATGCTAGTATTTCACTATACAAACTTGGAAAGCTATAGAAATCATTAAAAAAAACTTCACCTCACTGTAAATTATCAAAAAGGCATTAGACAAAGAACAATGTTGAGAATTGGTGAAGAATACATCACCAGAACTTAATACTGGACAAGAAAAAAAGAGAACAATGAAGACGAGCGAAGACAGTAAATGCTCTCCTCTGCGTAACGTAACAGGGAATTGCGTATTAAACAACTTGCAGATAGCTGGTATCTCCCTTTCTGTTTTCATTTTCAATTCAATTCCATCCTGTATCAAAAAACTTCCACTGGACCGCACTGTAATAGAAGGCCATGATAGAAACACAGACTGCTGGCACTCCAGAATAAAAAACAAAACTCTCAGCGTTACAAAAGAACTAAAACAAAATAATGAAGGTCCCTAAGCAGAATATAGGTGATTAAAATATACTTTGAATCAAAGTTAGAACACACAAACTTCAGACAGTCAAACGTGTTTCTTTCCCTTAGTAAAGATAACATTGCTTGCTGATGAAGATCACGTATTTTTCTGGTCCTGCTATTGACTTGTGCTGTGTTTCATTCACTAATATTCCTATTTTCTATCATGGACTTGTGTAATAAAAATAAACCAAAAATGTTTTGTCTTCTCTTCCCTCTTTATCAGGAAAGACAGTGAACTAAGGAAGCGGCTGTAGAACAAACTATTCCTTTCGTAGGTTCAGGAAAGGTGGTAGCTTGTCTGGAGAAAAAGGGAGCAAAAGAACAGACAAGACTTTTTGTAATGCTGTTCTGTCACTCGTTTCAGGCAGAAGACTAAAGAGTACACCAGATCCTCGCAAGAAGATTAAGAGAAAACGTGAATTATTACTACAAAATGGAGAAGGATGAGGAAACATGAAGAAAGAAGCAATGAGTTGCCAAAGTAGAGCATCCAAAGCCTGCAGCCCTCAAAGGCCGTTGCATCAACCTCTGCACAATTAGATTTGCAAACTCCTCATAAAACATGCATTGTATTTTGCAGTGAGGTGAAGTCTGAGGGAGAACAGGACACGAAAAAGACAGATCAAAACAAAAAGTGAACAAACTATACTGGGGGTTGGTTTGTTAGTTTTTCAGATTTCTAATTGTTCTATACCAAGCCAGAGATTTAACCAAAACCTTCCAAATTCTATTTTGAGAGCAATTACATTAAACGTGTTTCTTCAAGTTATCTTTTCTTCTCTTCTTTACTAACTACTTACTTCTTTTCTTCTATTACTAAAAGGGGATCTAGTTTGGCAGTGTGAACAACTACATCTGCAGAAGACACTAAGTTTGAATCTTCCTGCCACAACCAGGATTTATTTATTTTTCTTCAATGTGCTTAGATGGTAAAGCTATAAAACAAGAGGACAAAAAGGGATGAAGAAAATCACTACTCTACTTGCAGACTCCCTGAAAACTTTTCTCTGCTGGCTGAGGATCTTCAAATGTAAATGTAAGTTTTGTGACAACAGGTTTGTTTCCTCCATTTCTTTCCACAAATTCATCTACAGACGTTTGTGGACAGCATGTTGGATATCACCACGCAGGACCCTCCCCTCCAAGAAGGAAAGCCAGCAGAAGACAAAAATTCATTTAAGTTCAGACAGGAATTCATAATGAAGATTATGGATTTAAATCAAGATAACAGCTCGAATTTATATTTCAAATCAACCACTAAACTCCTGGTTACATTTCAGTACTTTTTTCTGGCTTTGGTTCCCTCATTAACAAGTTTCCAGCAGATAAGAATTTTTTTTTTAAGATGCTTTTACATTTAAAAACAAATATGTCTATCCAAATCAGCAATCTTCCTTTACACAAAGGCTCTACGAGCAAGTATTTTAGATATAAATTTAACACGTATTTTAGCAACTAGGATACAACCCTTTTATCAGAGTAAAGAGTTGAAGAGAAACAGATTCAATCATGCACATATAGATTCAGTAAGATGCAACTTCTGGAACACTTCCCAACCCTCAATCTTTCTTAAAAATGTGGAGAGCAGTTCCTTTTGCTGCTTTACTGACTTTCTGCATTTACATTTAGATGACCTCTTAAATTGTAAGTCATTGCCTTATTATTGAAAGGTTCCATGTTTCAGAAATTTAAATTAGATAAGGCTTGATCAGAATGAATGAAGCCTTCTTTTACAGTGAGTATTAGAAAAAGATTTCTGCCTACATCCAACTTCCCTAACCTTCATCGACCCTCAAAAGTTTAAACTTTTAATGTGTTATCTGGGTATATAAGACAGTGTTGATACAAGATGCTACAGAAGTCTGAAAAAGTGTAACTGCATAGCCTTGAGGAAGTTTGGCACAGGAAACAGTTATTTCTGAATAATTTCCATATGAATTTCACATAGGATAACAGAATGAAAGCTAAATCATCTCAGAGTACCTACAGATTTTCAGAATGCCATATCCATATGTATTTTGTTATGTGCATGTACAATGGTTTGACATACTTTCAAGATCAGAATCCGTACCAGGGCCTTACCCGTAGCACTCTCCTACACACTTACAGAGCTCAGTAAAAAAGAGCTTTCCCAAAACACTATCTTAATAGACATCCTCGTCTTGGTAGGTCACAGAACCTAATATGTTCGATGTTTTGGATCCTAATATTCTTGGTAGAAAACAGAAAAACCCAAGCCCAGATAATACTGCCAACAGGTAACTAGATTGACAGAACACAGTTTTCTGGTGAAGGCAGATACTTCTCTCTACTTTTTTCCAACAAGAACACTTCTGAAAGAAGCTGTCTAGGTTTAAATAGAACAAATGCTGATTTGGCATAAAGGGGCTCCGTTGGTTAAACTAATAATTTTACATGGTCCAAATACTACACTGCCTTTGAGAGTAGATCTTTAAAATTATTCCCTACACCTAAAAACAGGCACAAGAGGTTTCCATCCAGGTTGTGTTGTTACACATATCTAGTAGGTTGTCCTCTTCTAGAGATTAAATGCCAGAAACAGTTATCAGTGGTTAATCAGCCAAGGGGCAAGTGGGGGGACAGAACAGAAAATCTAGCCAGATAGACACTGCCTTGATTTGGCAGTGCTGAAGTACATTCCTGAAACATTACTTATTTTAAGGATGTACAGAAACCTGGGAAACCCCAACTCAAAATGCCACAACCCCGTATGAATATTAAAATAGGCAGCTGTTGCAGTAAAACATCATGAAGCACATGATCACAGTCCTAGAAATTCCACAAGAACTAAGATCCCACATTATTTTACTTCATCACAAGCATCCTCAACATACATTTGAATTTACATTTAATCAGCAAAACAACAAAGAAACAAACCCAAGCTTTTCTAGCATTAGTTGCTGCTATTCATAGCCACAGATTCATACCAGTGCAGCAGGGCTTGTTTAACAATGATCTGTGCAAGATCCAGTTTTGCCTCTTGACTGGGCTTCCAAAGTAAAGCATTTTTATAAACTGTCCTCCTGGGAATTCCTTACTATTGACAACCTACAGTTTTGCTGCTGCTCACGTTATGATGCACAAGAGAACAACTCCTGTACATATTTCAGGTATTCGCAAGAAGCAGAAATACAAATGTCAGCCTAGTTGGACCTCTTTATTTTTAGCAGGAGGATAATGAAACATGGCAATAGACAAATGTAAAATCAGTGCCTGTGGACAAAGTCCTCTTGGAGATCCTAAAGTTCACGCGCCCTCCGTGAAAGTCACTCCACAACAAGGAAACTTGTAAAGGATGCTGGTATCACTGTTCCAAGACAGATCAAAATATTTTGCTTTCACTACTTTGCCTAAGGGTTACTACAAAGCATCTTTCTTTCTTGACAAAAGGGGGCTTTAAGGGCCAGAAATGACATCTGGTACAGATCACTGAAGTTTCCCAAAAATCTGCCTGTAAATTCATCCAACTAACACAGCCCTGAACTGAAGATCTAACACTCAGCTAAACAGCAAAGTCAGATGTGCATTAGTTTGGTTAAGTGGAACACTGAGCAGAGCAACAGAAAGGCTCCACCATATCTCTACAGAAAAGCAGTGAAAACAAGCAAATTCCTTGCGATATCAACTGCTAATAGTCAATAAAATGTGAAGAGGAGATGCTGAGATGACAGTATTAATTTAAATTATGACACTATCTGTGCAATGACTAAGACTGGTCAACTTAAAAAAAACTAATCCAAAAAAGGTGTCATTAACCTCTCAACTGTGTCATGACACACAACCTGCTGCTGAGATGTAAAGGGAAGTTAGTTCTTCCAGAAGACGGGCTGCCCACCACTTTATTTGATCTGTCACGTCCACCATAGTGTCACAAAGACCAAAATAAAATTTTAGAAGTCCAGGAATGCACAAACGAAAGATGAGTATGAAACAATGGAACAGAGGCTGACTTTCTTCGAATTTGAGTTAGGTTACATCTGGTCAGCACTTTTCCACAGAAAACTGACTCAGTGTTCAAACGCAGTCAAGAATCAATCAAATGCTAAGTACTATTTACAATGAAAAATAATGAAATTCAGAACAATATAGAAAATCATTAACATGTCACTGTATGCATCCACAAGACATCTGTATCTTGAATTTCATGTACTGTTCTGGTCCCTAATCCTCAAAAAAAGAGACAGCAGAATCCAAAGGGCATCACGGTTCAGAAAAAGGATAACAAGAAGTTACATTCTAGAATGGCTCCTCTATGTGGAATAATGCACTAGGACTCTTCAAGGTACAATTAAAAATTGAGCAGATTTGTGAGAAATATATAAAACTATCAGTAATACAGAAGTTTGTCCATGATCTCTACTTCTAGCATTATGAGAAAATCAAATTAAACAAGTAGGTGGCAAATTGAAAAGGAAACAGAGCTGCTCTCTTTACTTAATATCATTACAAAGGCTTCCCAGTGGCTCAAAAATAAACTGAGGTAGTCTTCCATGAATTTAGCTATCTACAGCTATTAAATACAAAGTCACCAGCTCTAGAAACTTCTGAGTCACAAACTGCTGGAGGCTGAATGTATTCAAAGAGAGCACCACTCCATGATTTGCCATGTCTATACTCTCCATTATGCATCCTACACTGAACCTCACCCACAAGCTGAAGTGCCGAATTAAACAGTTCCTTGATCCACCTCGGTAGAGCTATTCTTACATAGCATTTTTGTCATCACTTCAAGATCCTATTTCGTATTTGATTTGGAGTCTTTTACCAGTGTGTTTATGAAGAGAGAAAAAATCCTGTATTTACATATTACACACTGAGACGACAGTTTTACGCAGAAAGTGTACTTAATTCAGCCACTTTTACATACAAGAACAGGAAGTCTGGTACGGAGAGTCTTGAACAAATACTCAAGCTTTCTGTAATTAATTTTGCAGCCTCTCTGAGAATACTCATAGCTTTTAATCTCCTCCCAAACCAGTAGACTCTTGATGCTGTATGTTTTTTGGTGCTTCTTAACCTACAAGTAGTTCTTTCAGATACTTTTCCAATGAGGCGTTAAGAACAAACAATTTAAAGTTCCAAAGTAACAATTACTGCTGCACATTGTGAGCTGCTTAGCACAAACAAGTTTTGAAGGCGTAGCTAAACATAATCCTTTACCAACGGCTAATGCAAAACAGTAGCTCAGGAACCCTTCCAGAAAGGGTAAGAAGTTATTTCTCATGTTCCTGAAGGGATCACTCATAAGAGATTTTTAGGGTTACTCCTACTCCTTTGGAATTCTGATTACATCAGCCAGACAGCCTGTGCTGTCACTCACCTGAAGACAGGATTTGATACTTCAAGAACAGCCTATTAAAAAAGAAAAAGTAATTGAGTTCATTTTACTCTACAACTACAGATCCTGACTCCCATGGTAGCTTAGCTGCACACTTCATGACAAGTTCAGTAATTGTACTTGACCAGGAATTCCTAATAACTGATAATGAAAAAAAAAAAAAAATCAAGCAAGTCCTCCTTCTGAAAAAGGCACATTTAGTTTACTTTATTTTTTTCTTTTTAATTTTCTTGAAATTAAAACAAGTCACCTCAGGATCTGGCTGTAACAGGATAATCAAACCTTGATGAGCACACCTCTCCAATCTTTCAGAGGGAACTTGTTGGTTTCTGCACATCTCTACTGACTAAATGCAAGCATCAGAGCAACATCACCACCTTTGGTGGTCTCCATTTTCCTGTATTTAGTTAGCACTGAAGCACGAAAGCAGCACATAATCCTCCTCCACCCTTACTGGGTTTCTAAATCTTTGCCATTCACTGGGAAAGGCACTAGAAAATTACACAGATATTGGATACAATGGAGTAGGCCAGAACAGTTTTCCTCCGTGAAGATGAAATAGCAACATAAATACGTGGCAAGGACTAGAATTTCTGCAGTAACTTGGAATTGCCCCCCCATGTAGCTCATGTAAAGTCATTGCAGACGGTACCAAACAGAAAGAGTAACAAATTGCCAAGTTCCTGGTATAATACTAAAAAGAGGGCTACAAGAAAACTGGAAGGAAGCTATGTGGAAGGTACAGCTTTTGGATCATGTATACCCTGCACAGCTGGAATTCCTAAACTACCAAGTGTAGCAGCGTGTGGAGTTCCAGGTTTGTATGGCACGCAGCGCTGCTGCTTTTCTGAGCTACTGCACCCGTGCTAGGAAGTCATTGCCAGGAATCCGTGCCAAAAAGGCAAACTGCCACGTGTAGGCCCAAACCGGCTTACGCAGAACAAGCTCAGATGTGCCACTATCACATACCGAGCTGTTCTTGGGGTCAGAGAGCACAGACCTACCTTGGGAGCACCACCACAAAAGTCATAGATGTATGTACTCTCTCTGTTTCCCGTAGGGAAACTCTGGATTGCTCTAGGGATCAGATTTGGGGTTACTGCGTATTAGCATATGAAGTAAACCTCTGCCATTCTCCTCCAAACAGGATTGTCTCACTTAAAGCACCGAGTGAGAAAAATCTAGGAAAGCCCTCATTCCTAAACGGTAGCATTGCAAGAACTGAAAAGAACAATGAGTCAGAAAGCAGCCACCACAAAATCTAGTACTGAAGCATCGTGTCACTCTCACGAGCAGCACTATCAAGCGGGTTGCTATCGGAGTCCAGGGGTTTGGCGCCGATTCAAACACCTAACGTGATACCTACCACCAGTAACAGCACATTTGGAGGGGATGTCAGACCACTATCAGTGTAGTGCTTTGGCATAAAAGTTGCTAAACCAGGCCTTATCAGAAAAGGTGTAGATTTTAGAATGAACTCCTCAGGTGGAGAGATACTGAGGGGTGGGGGAAGAAGGGTGAAAGGCAGGAGGGGAGGGAGGAAAGAGTCATGGCTTGTCCCACTTCCTCTCCTTTACCTTGGGAAAGTGAAAGCAGTACAGCTGCTTCGCGGAGGCCTGGAAAAGGTCGTGGTATCAACAGAAATCTAACTCACGTCAGAGCTGAGCAGATCACATTTATTCCCAATTGAAAACTAGCTTGCGGAGAGTTTTAAATAGCCTTCCTTTCTGTTAACAAAAAAAAAAAAGCCCAAACAACAAGAAAACCCTACAACACAGCACTGGAACATTTGTTAAATGATATGTCTCTCACCTCAGCAAGATAGTAATCTGCTATGTCCATCAAATAGAGATATAATTACATTACACAAAAGGCAGTATTTGAACCACGGTGATTTTTGCTAAATCAAAAGAGTAAGAGCTTGAACAACAAGAAATTGAAAGAGAAAACCAGCCCAGAAATAAAACCAGACAAACAGGTTCTACATTAACTTGGAACCTGCAACAAACTGGTATCTAAGTGCAAAATTAATCAGCTTTTACTCCAAGGACATTTCTCTAACTTCCACTTTGCAGCCACAATCAGCTACATAAAACCACAGTATGATGCACTAACATTAAGGCTTTGGATGGTGGTGGTGAAGTAACAGCTAGAGCAGGGGCCTGAAACCAACAGAACACTGATATGAAGATATTACAGTTAAGATCACAGAGAACACATGTATGTAACTAGTGTATATGTGGACAAACATTTTAAAAATCTCCTTCAGCATGCTCCCTAGTATTATGTTTTTCTTCCTTTATTTTAAACCTGCACCGTTGCAAACCCTTCCTGTGAGAGAAAGAAAAGCCCCAGACTTTTTACAATCACGGAGTTATATCATATAACAACATCTTGTGACCTTAAAATGTTCTTCCTTTATCCCTTTGTGCTTTAAAGTGCACTATGTCAGGAAAAAAAAAAAATAAAGCCAGATGCACAATCCTCTGTTTCAAGTGCTCTGAAAAGAACAGGGTTATAATATTGTGAAGTCTGAGCCGAGGCAGGTGGTTGTCCTGATTTGGTAGTTTGGTAGCTTGCTGGTTTGGCACAAGAGCAAATAACCCTGTCACTCTCCAGCCATCAAGTCTACAGCATGCTGGGAAACGATGTGGACATGGTTTTCTCCTGACCATTTCTGGCCAAAAGACAAATCAGAGAAACCAGACCAACCTTGCTTTTCATCTTAAATTAATCACTCACCAGGAAAAATTAAAGGCCATCCTTTACCAACAACTGATGTGAAAGGCCTTAGAATAAACTGTGTAGATGGCCATTAAATATTGCCTCCTCTTCCAAAAAAAAGCTAGAGCTGTTCATGCTAATAAATACATCACCTTTTAGTCCAATTCATCCTCATTAATAATGAGCAGGACAAAGAATTACTCCAATGACTGACTATGCCCACACTTTTTACCTTCGAGTAGTAGATTTGTAAAAACCCAAACCAATTAGTGTTAAAATATTCTCCTTAACAAAATTAAAGAAAACAAACTCTCTAATAAAATTCCTGAAAACATCAGTATTGATCATTCTAGTATGAATAATATATTCAAATAATCAAATTACAAGTATTTCTGATACTTAGAAGAATCTTTACACAGTACTGTAAACTAATTCATTAAGTAGTTTTAATGAAAATAAGGGTAAATAAAATCAGTAATACAGCAACTATGTGTGTGGTTTTTCTCTACATGTGTGACCTTGGGAGAAAGTAAGAATGTACATTAACCAGTAAACCTGCAGTTGACAGAAAACTGTAACATACATTTCGCATTTAAGTCGTGTAAAACCAGGACCTGTTCACCATTGTTACACAACACTATTCTGAATTACTCTTGAGAAACTTAATATACACGCAAGTATCCCTGCTACGTAAGCTTCCTCTTCTGAGATAAAATTATTACTAACCACATTCTTTTACATGGAGTCTAGCAACAAAAACAGCATTCTTATTTACGACTCGGTAAAGCAAATTTTAAGAAGGGAAATTTCCATTTCTGCCTACATTTAAAAGAAACAAAAATCAAATGAGCTAGACCAAAAAAGTTAATTTAAATACAAGTATCTAGACCTTTTTAATGAACAAAATTCACTAGGTTACAGAGGGAAACACCAGTTATTTTCAGATTAAAAATAAGGGTAGGGATGACATTCCAACTGCCAAAATCTGAAGGTAAAGAGCCTAGCTTTCAGCCAACTGACAGTTGAGTATATTTTTCTTTAAATCAGAACCAGAAATATAGAAATAGTTGGGTTTGTTTTTTTTTTCCCCTTATGAGGAAGCCAGAATACCTCATGCTCCAAAAGGTAAAGGCCATCTGTAAATTTAGAGGCCTCCCTTGCCCAGGTGCACATCCTGACTAGGTCTTGGCTGCATGTCTGCATTAAGCTTCTTGTTCACACGTCCCATACTACCACATGCCCTCATTTGCTCTGGAGACTTATTTTACTTATGTGGAAACAGAATTTACAGGGTACTCCTAGTCTAGGCAAGAAACATGGACCAGAACTAGAGTGCATCTGTCCTTTGCTGAGATACAGTATCACAGAAAGTGACCTGTTTGTGGGAAGCACCTACTGAAATACCTGAAATGAAGATTAGCGTATGAACAAATGAAATGTCAGTATGATTAACAAACTTAACAAAAGAAAGAAGGTAAAAAAAGGAACTACCTTCTTTTCAGGGGGGCTTGAAGTCTTTGATACTAATGCTGCTTCAACAAGACCCTGCTCAAGGAAGGAGTCATATTTTATGCTTCTTTTTCTGTTTCTCCTCTGCTTGTTTGGTGGCTTCTGTTCATTTTCCTCTGACTGAGACACATCTGCAGCATTGTCTCCACAAATGGAAGATTCAAAAAGAGGCTTTCCATTCATGTAGGTTTTAGTGATTTTCAGCTTAATTTCTGGAGAGCCATTCTTGATAGGAGTAGTGTTGGGTGGTGTTCCAACTCCCTTTATTTCTTGGGGTTCGAAGCGGAGCTTGGCATCTTGGGCCCCAGATTCACCATTAAACACACGAGAAGTTAGATCTTTCAATTTATCAGCTGGAATAAATGGAAGAGCCTCATGGCCATTATACTTTTGCATTACACCTTCTTGTAGAGTGGCAGAAAGTTGTGCTTTGCCCAAGTAGACAGAACACTCGCGATTTACTTCACAATTCTGAGTTTTCCCATTGGTATTTCCAAGGATCTCTGGTACCTGCTTCATTTTGATGTAGTTAATTTTTCGAGTTAACAGTTGAGAACTTCTTTTGATGCTAAAGTCCATTCAGCCCAGATGTTTCCAGTCTTACACTGCTATATTAAGACAAAAAGACAGAGAATATTTTTAATAATAAAGAAATGTTGAAAGCTACCAAGTAATCAGATAGATATGTCCCCACTAATATAACACTCAATGTACTTCATTGAAGTTTTACTAAAAGTGTTGCTTACAGTCTTCATGACCAAAATACTTCAGTATCTGTTAATATGCATTACGAACAAGTCCAAGAAAAATGGATTGATGAATCATCAATTTTACTAAAACAAAAGCAGAAGGTAAAATCACAGCTTTGATTTTAACAATCCGTTAACAATCCACAGCGTGAGTCTTACCCACACTAATTACTCAAAGGTATTGCATGGTTTAAAACAAGTAAGAGGTAGATCTAAGATAATCATCACTAACAACAACGTAAAACAGATGAGTTTATTTCTAAGAGGTCATGCCAGCGTAAAAACCCCACAGGCTGTGTTACTGTAGCACCTACACCATGGACAGCAGCATCACAAGCTTCTCCTCACTCTACAAACAGGCTCTCAATCTTCCATCACAGCATACCTCCTGAGGAAACAACACAGCTTAGTCTTCAGACGTATCCCAAAGTGTTCTGACTATGAGAATGAATAAAAAGTCAGCAGTTTGTATAATGAACATCAGCCCACTGGGAAACAGCTGAACCTTCAGGCCAGTGGCCACGCTGGGCAAAATTTAAATGGCCAAAGCAACTGCTGTTGTTTCAGCTTTTTAATAATAACAATAACATCATCTAACATCAATTTTTCAAACAGAAATTTGAAAATATCCAGCAAGCTCACACTGCACTATTTTTTTTGCCTTAGACAGGTTTTCCAAGGGTTCTAAAAGCTAACTCTGCCCATTTCACCTTTATACTATCATAGCAAAGAAATGAACCTGGCAGAATAACTCCTTTGTGCTCCTAGACCAGGCAAGATGATGGTTTTCATGTTTTAAAATTCATATGCATAGACTCTTCATATTACCAGGTCCAGTGTATATATGATATAGAGAAATACACCATCAGAAATATTACAAAAGCTCAGCACAAAAATCATCATATCCATGCTCATGGTAACCAATTTCATATATGACTAAGTCCAAGAACTGTCATATTGAATAAAAAATTCATCAAATCTAGTTTCACATGCTTCAAAAAAAGTGCAGTAAAACCCATGATGAATAACTATCGAAATGTCAGTTGCTATGGAAGAAATCTCTTCTGAATCTCACCACCTTGTTTATTACTGTACCAGATTCTCCTTAGCAAATGCTCCTGTCTCTCTAACATGCTGCCCTAAGGTACCTACAAGATAAAAGGGTATCTCTCCATACAAGCTGTACAGACTCATTTGAGAGATGAAAACCATTCTCCAGGGACAAAGAGCAGCCTGAAAAGCTGGCATTAAACAAGGTAAGAAGTATACCTGAATTCCAAGTGATTCTGCGACAGGAAAGGTTCTAATCTCTCTTTAGCCAGATGAAGTCTGAGTTATCAATAAAATCTCTGATAAAATGAGTGGAAACTAGCCAACTCTATTAACCCTCTTGAAGAATCGTCAGAGGTAAAAAGAAACTCAAAACTCCACCAGAACAGGACAAAGAACTCACTAAACTGAAAGAGAACTCACGTATTTTCACAAGATGTTCTCTGAAGACACGGACATGAGACATACTCTCAACCCAATTAATAATATGACAATGTTTCAAGCTGTGATTCAGCAGATTTAACTCAAACCATATTTATTTTAAGAAAGAACTGATGACAAATTCTACAAATCTCTAGGCAAAAGGCAAACTCATCACAGAACACGTGACGCTTATGTTTACGGAGATGACAGCAAAATGCCTTTTAAAAAAACCCCAACACACTGAACTGTTGCAAAATCTGTACTTCCTTCTCACAGGCTCTTAACAGAATAAACCAGACTGCAAAACAGAGATTTGATTTGAGTGTCTAAATTCCCTCAATCTAAAAAATAAACCTACAAGTGAGCAGCTTTTCTGTAGCTGCAGACGCCCTCCAGTGGTTGCCTGAACCACCCAGAGCAGCAAACCCCGTCACTCCCCACTTCCCTGCCTGACAGACTGCTGCTAATCACAGCTTCTCACAAGAGGACCAGCACAAAAAATGCCTTATGTTACTTCCTCCTGTCCATCAACTACACAGTTAAGTAATAATAAAAAAAAATTAATATGTCTCCATTAGCTACTTACTTACTAGGGTCTGGATTTCTGGATCGAGACATCTGCATTTCGTAATTCTGTTTTCATTCATAATTCTACTAGTATTTCTTTGTTCTGCTTAATAATTCTTACTCTCATCACATATTTCTTTAAGCTAGAAAGCCATTAAGCTTGAGGCAGACTAAGGTTGAGGCAGACCAGGACAACTCAAAAGCAGCAACAGATAATCAAATTAGACTATGTTACTGATGTACTCAGTCTCAAGACAGTGGATGCACTAAAAAGCGATAGCTTAAGAGTTTCAAAACATGATCATCATCATCGTAAAATCACAGAATAACTTAGGCTGGAAGGGACTTGCTCAGATCATCTATTTCAACACCCTGCTTAAATCAGGTCCAACGCACATCAAGCTGCTCAGGGCCTTGTCTGGACAATGACCAGCAAATAACTAAATGAAAAGACATGGGTTAAAGAAATCAAGTTACTCTCTTTCTAGCTAATAAACCTAAGGGTTGTAATTTCATATTATAAAAATCAAAGACTAATAAGACCATGTGGTGAAAGACCCTGAACTTTTAGGGGTTACCTTGATTTGCCTAATTTGTCTGAAGATACACAGCACACAGATTTTAGAACATCGGTGAGTCAAGGTTCAGTGAACGATTTTCACTAATCCAGGTCACTACAAACAGATAAAAGCACTGAAAAAGGCCCCTTAAATTGCTGGAGCCTAGAGAGACAACAAATCCAGGATTAAAATTGGTAAAAGGAAGCCAATGTATCCAGGCCAATATTAAATGGGACGATGAAGACAAAGGCAGTAATTTGAGACAGTAAGATTATCAGAACTGGTAGATACAGATTACAGAATACGGAAAACAGAACATGCTTGTACAAAGATTTAATGGAGCCAAATGAGAAGAGCAAATATAGTCCCACTGGGGAGATGAGTCTTGTAGAGTGCAACTTGCAGGTTAGTTACCATCTCTGGGACAACCAGTGGAAGGAAATTGTCGACATGCATCTCATTCCTCCTTGTAAAAAAATAAGCTACGCTGTGGGGTTTGGTTAAATGGAAGAAGCTAGTAAATCTACACACAGGAATAACAAAAGGGTTTTAAGAAAGAAGGGCAAAATTGAAGCTAGTTAAATTCTGCACAACCTTCACTATCTAAAATCCATGGCTCTTTGTGAGAGGAGGACAATAATGCAGAAAAGAAGAAAAGGAGCAAGGAAAGAAAGTTATCAGCAACAGATAACCAAGCAGCACTGTGAGCTTAGAATTAATGCAAGGAGATCTAGAAGACAGGACATGAAAGAATGAAATGATCACAGACAAGATCTGGCTGTAGAGTTATAAGAGTAAGGTCCTGCAGCAGCTGAGCATATGATTAGATTTGGTAGTTAAGTGCACTCATACCGGACTACGGTATCACACAGAAGCAAAAGCAATCCCTTATCTTCTTCTAGATTACTCTGTATCTACAGAAAAGGAAACTGAGGGGAGGGCAGGGAAAGGAAGTGGACAAAAGCACCACATACTAGGAGCAGCTAATAAGCTTAAGCTAGTATTGTCCCATATTCACTGTCTGGTGACCCAACAAGTACCATTTTCACTAACAAAGAGGAAAAAAACATGATAGCCAAGGAGTTTGCTGAATAAACATGATATTTTGGCTTGTGAACAAAGAGCTTTTGGTAAGCAAAAGATTTGACTTATCGGAGAAAGGTCTCTAGATATTTTAATCGGACAATGACAATTGGACAATCCTTGTAATGGTTTTGTGCTTATTTTCATACTAAAAACCCAGGTTCCACATAAGGTGAATTATTTTGCAGACATTTAAAATAATGTTATTAATTACTTGAAGGTCCATCATCTGACAGGAGTCATGAGCCAAATACAGTTAGACTGCATCTCAGATTCCTCCTTCACTGTCCAGGCCACTATCATTTATGTGATATTTATTATTCATTTCTTCCACATCTGCTGCAATTTCAGAGATGCTTTTCTTGTGCGTCAGAAATAATGGAGTAGTCCATTCCTTCCAATTCTGCCAAAGGGAGCGAACAGAGGAAGTAATCAACAACAAGTGTCACTATTAAATACCACTTTTGTTTTGTCTAAGGGTTTTCTTAAAGCCATTTCTCAGGTGAATTACTCAGGGAAGGAAGAGGGGGAAGATGACACACCTAAATAAAAATTCACAGTAACATAAAAGCTGGTTTTATTACCTACAAATCAAGCTTTCAGCTGGCACTGAAAACGCTAATAGATGGCTGCTGCTTTTTCTGTAAAGACAGCTTTCTGTTAAGTCTTCTCCATTCTCTCCTCAATTTTAAGACCAAAGGTTATTCCTATTTTCAGATCAGAATGAGATTAGTAAAATTACAACATATTCTTGCTAATACATTTGAAAACTTGAGTATGTTTATTCACATTACCTTGTATAAAAAAAACCTAAAATATCAATAGGGGTAGAGACATATTCGCTATCATGCAGAACAGTGACTATTCTTCACCATATTAAAATAATGAAAGATTACTACAGGATCAAAATGGAATTTACTTTTAGAAGACAACGCGTAACTGAAAATTGCACTGTGGGTTTGCTAAAGATGTTAAACACCAGCTCTATCCAGCAAATTCAAAAGCATTACCTCTCGTGAAGAAAACCATACTGTAGTATCTGATAGAGAACTGAAAATAATGATACCAAAACTTTCTAACAACGTACCACTAGTCTTAGAAAGGCTCGGGGGGGGGGGGGTGATTTTAGTCCAAAGGAGCCAATTTTAAGTTTAGAAACATCTGAAGTAAAGATTTCATTAGTCTTGCAGTAGAAATGCAGCAATTTCAGTTAACCAGTCAACCTGAAAATTTCCTTACACTTGTAGCACATGTTTATATAGAGACATAATATACATTTGCACAAAGAGATCAAGTGTATTTTTCAAATTGCATCAAAAAGGTTAGTGCACTTACAGTTGCACTTACACTGACTTGTCACCAAATATTTAAAAAAAATAATAGTATTGATCTTTTCTAATTTGTTTTCAGTTTCCCTTTTTTATTTTCCCTAATGAATACAATTTCAGAACTTAATTGTTACAGTCTTTTTTTTCACCAACAAAACAAGTATTTATTGCCTTCTCGTGAAGGCAATACTAGTTTGTACAGTTAAGAACTGTAGAATGGCAAGCAAAGAATTTCTTCACTTTAAATGCTACTTGCTACTGCAGAAAGCAAGCTTACAAAACTGATGGACCTGACTCTTTGTTCCTCCTCAGGAAAAGCATTTTCAGCCAACCCTTGATGCTGAGGCTAAGGGTAGAAGATTCTGTGACAGGACTCCTCCCCATTAATTAATTTTCTTCAAAATCACAAGAAATATTCTTTTTCCATTGCTGCAGAAATTGAACTTTGTCAGTTCCACTCCTGCTACTGAAGGTGGGAGGTGAAGGAAGGAGATAGATTTGAATAAATTAAAATTCTTCTAAAATGCTGTATTTCTGTCTGAAGAGAGAATACAGATACTACTGTGATGAGACCACAAATTAAATACAAAAGAATTGCTTCTCCTCTGCAGATAAGCAGAGAGGAACACTGCTGCCTAAAATGACAGGAACTACTGGATTTACCACCAGTATTTAATAAACACCAAAAGGTAGCCCTCAACAGTTGCTTTAACAAGTGGCTAAAACTAAAAATAAGTTACATTTTCAAATGCAAACTTGAGACTTTTCTGTCTCCTGGAGAGTTCCAAATGGTTCAGCCGAAGGGAATGGTCCCTCTCCAGCAAAACAGGACTCGACAATTCCCATACAGCCAGAATACTCGTTCAGTCTACGTCTTTACTCACCAATGAAAGTCTGTGTCTCTCAGGTGGGCCAGAGTTGGGCATCTGGGTTCTACTTCATATGAGACTAAGGAATCAAATGCAATCTCAAACCACTCCACACTTCGGTGTAGAGTTCCTTCCTCATTTACGCTTCTTTCCCAGTTGGTCCAAGCCTAGATTTAATTTCCCACCCCTTCTTCAATCCCACTGCTTTTTCTTTGCAGCATTCTACCTCTGCTCCTTGCACCATACCTTCAGGAGCGGGATCCTCTGCTTCTACATAATACTCACTGCAGCAGATAAATGCGCTATAATCTGTTTCCTCTTCACTGTGGCCAATGATTCTGCCCTTATTCACATATGTAGTCATGACAGCTTAGCAATTGCCTGCAGCTTCACTGTTAGTATCACGAAAATCATGCAAATTCTGAGAAGGGAAGATCAAATCTGGGACGACACCACAAAACAAGTTATCAATATAAGTAACGAATACAATTGTAATATTAACAAAACGTTATCCGCTACACCTCTACAGAAATAAACAATGTTGCCCAGATCAGACTAGACAGCAACTAATTTTGATGCAGAAGATACAATCTTTTTGCCTAGACCCTTAAAACTACTGTCTTTGTCTACCACAGCGTTAAAACCTGTTCACCCAAATGAGTGGGCTTAGATGCTAGAAGCACACTTGGTGCATTGGAATAATTCTAAAAAGCAGTGTTGTGACACTGGCGATAGACGAGGCCTTGTCAATAGTACAAAAGCCTAGCTATATGTGTACATAGGAGAGTATCATAATCTTTATGACAGAGCAGTATTTGACTATGTCTTCTGTAGTTTATAAAAACAGCAACACATTTTACCCCTCTAACATGGAGAGGTAACATGTAAAAATATATTATTTCCTTCATCTAGTACATTCAACTTCACATCTCATAACACAAAGTAAAGAACTGAAAGATAAAGTTCAGAGGTAGTTCATACTGACTCACAGCGCCGTGGAATTTTACTTACAGACATACATCTTTCACAAAGAACTGTATATATCCACATCTGATCAATGTAACTACGCCTCTAACGTAATCCTGGCAATCCCGTGCTAATTCTGGTCTATTTTACACATAGACTGTAACTATACACATGCAATTATGTTAATTATTCTATCAATGTATTACCTCAAGGCAAAAAACATACAACTGGCAGACATATGCCAGGAACACTCAAACAAGGCCTGAGCTCACAAGAGACTTGGAACACTAGATCCTCTCCAAACAAATCCAAATACTTGCTAATAAGTGGCCTTTCTGGTTTGGACATTATTTGAAGTATCTGCCTGTTCTGGGCTGGGCTTTTAACATGCTCTTGTCAAAATGCATTACTACCATTCACAGTGTTCTTATTCCCCTGCTATTTCTTTCACTACATTTACACCATTAATCTCTCCAGAAGAGAGATCAGAATGACTGTTAAACGTAAAAGGTCTGGAATTTGAGGTAAATTTTACATTTCTGCAGATACAGCGTAGCTTACCTGTTTAACTTGGAGACAGAGAGATAAAACACTTTACTGTTCAACCAACCAAATTCTTCTTGTCCACTTCCCAAAACTTTTGTGTTGAGAGGTTTGCAATGGTTTGTCATTTTTGCTGTCCTTTCTCTCAGCATAGTGTTAGTTCTGTGGATTACTTCACTGTCTTATCAAATTTAGTTATTTAGACAAATTCTGTTGTACCTACTTCTTACAGGAAAATCTAAAAAGTTTTGACTCTAGAAATAAGTCACGTTAAGTAAATTGTAGTTGCTGTCCTTACTTGCTTCTGAAGACTCAACTATCACTATAGAGTCTAGCATTCACCTAATGAATAGACATTGTATATGCACTTTCTACTACACATTCTAAGCCCACTACTTGTTTTTTGCACTACTGATGAATTTCAGTTGTGTTCCACATTTAATCACAGCATTTGTTTCTGGTTTGTTCAGGGGTGCTACTAAAAACCAGCTTCTGATGGTCTACATTTTGCATTCACAGAAAAATTGCAACATTAATTTCATTCTGAAGTATCTCATTGAAAGCTCCCGGCAACTACGTCATATAGTGAAAAGATCCATATTCATTTCTTTCATCCTACACTGCTCTCCAAGGTTCATACTTTGGCTTAAATCCCTTTGGCTTTGTTATCGGACTAGAATCTGGGCATTCTTTACTAGAGATAACTCCTGAATTTAGATGTTTCTGAGTGCCATTGTAGTCAGGTTCTTTGCTCCGATGGCATCCCACCGAGGCTGGCAAGTTCCACCATTGATTTATCTGATATACGATCTTGGGAACCTCATCTCCACAGACTAATCCATGCCACAGCAGGAACATTCACACTTCAACTTATTATAATAAACAAATGAAATGCGTCCCAAACATTATGATAGGAGGCTGCATTACTGCATGTCCTTCCTATTGCTTCTTTTATCAGTAGGTTTTAAAAATATTTCAAAAGATGTTTAGATCACGTTTCTAACAAAATCTTCCCTAATCTCAGCCTTCTTTCTTGAAAATATTTAATTTTCTGCTTCTTGGTGTATCTCTATTTAGTAAGGCAGAACTCAGAGAACAGGACAACATTCACACTCTATTATGTTTTTGACCATGGCAGAGGAAAACGTGGAATTCTGATGTTAGCCCTCAAGGCCAAATGTGTTTAAAGATTATTATTATTATTATTATTTTAAAACACATGTTCTAATTTGTTATGTGTGTTTTAGCACAGGCAGATGTCAGTATTTCAGTATTTTGATATGAGGCACAGGCCAGAAGAGGTTTCACAAAGACAGTTAAATGGCCATCTCTGTCAGCCAACAGAACAAGGCCACTCCGAAGAGCCACACAGAAAACTGACGGTATCCTTCAAACCCTTCACAGACTGCAGAAGAAAAATGTCAAAGCTTCTAGAAAAACTGTTTCAATAGCACACACGCTATAGTTTTCCAGTCATTTGACACATATGTATCCTTAACCCAAATATGGATGAATATAAAATAGCTTCAATTTGTGCTGGAGAACTGAATACCAAAGTTCAAAACAAGATCAAACTGCTACCTTGCCCTATTTTTATCTTAGTGCAAGTTATAAGGACGGGGACAAAACTAGAAACTGAGCCACCACCCGTTGAGTAGCCCTTGCAATTAAACACATACTTTAAGTCACCAATATATTTTAATAGTTTCAAATTATGTCAAATATCAGAACCTACATCATGGTGCCCCAGGGCAAAGTAATTTTGTCCAACGTAAGAATACTAACAATACTCTGAAATATGTATGGACTAGCGCTTCACTTCTCCATACTTAGGCAATTTAATTTGATTGCTATAAAATGTTCAAGAAGATTTTCAAACATCTACTTTCCACATGTAGCTCATGACACTGTTGTACTATCAGAACAATTTCCATGTAATGTTATTACTTCTCAACATTAACAAGGATAGTAGAAACCTTGCTTTTGGTTCAACCCCGAGTAACAGCTATTTCTTTATTGTATACAAAATGCATTTTAAAAAATTCTGTTTGTGTTATAATCTATTACATACTTTGGACAGAGGCAGCTTTTCAAATGTACCAGAGAGTCAATAGGTTATCTGGTACTAAAGTTTACAGTTGCTTTCAAGTAAAGTAACTATGATTAACCTATCATCATCATGCACAAGATATTAGTATATATGATCTGTTCTCCAGGAATTTTGTGTATTTTTGTAGCTTGCTATTCACCAGAAGGGCAGCAGAACAGAGAATGGTTTAAGTTTCCCTTCTAACACATTCCAAAAACTTCCCTTCCTGGTGATGCTAGAAAATACAAAATAACTATGCTGGACACCATCAACTTGATAAAAACATTGAAAATAGCACTTTATATATTACTTTTGTAATTTCTGTCAGTGTAAACTGAAAGGAAAAAAGTAAACACATTTATATTATATAGCTGTCTTATTATCTCCAATGACTGCAGGTCATAGAGAAGCTAATTTGAAGGTGCAGTCAAGGGTAAATTTAGATAGTTTCTCTCTTTTCCTTCAAGAATGTTCTCAGAACCAAAGCCTTCCAAGTAATTTTATAAAATAGCTGACCCACTCAACTGGCTACACGAACTTACAAGCTGCAGGGTGCCTACTGGCATACCAACGAGGTTCACCTCTCCCACCTCCTTTCTCCCAAGTCCTCCACAATTCCGCACCAAAGGAAATTCGGTCTCCCGTACCAAGCTGTGACGGGAAATTGTTTTCACTCTCCGCTTTACCACCTGACCACTTATGCTGGTGCCATCTTCCATCTCCACCGTCTCATTTACACCACCAAGATTCTAGCACATGAATCTTGATGAAGATATTTCTCAAAGCTACATCCTAATGGGAAAGTGATGCTTCCTTGAAACATGGATTTACTTATCCACTTAGATTCACTTCAGTATCTCCATTCTCCCCTTATCCAAAGGCTAGATTTGAGAATTATACCAGATCTACCACATTTAATCGACCATAAGGCCATTTCACTTGTCTTTGCAAAAAAGTTACGAAAGAGCTCAAACAGCACAGCCACAAACATAGTATTAAATTATGCAGTCATCATCATCCACTGCACTATTACTAGCCACACCGAGCATTTCTTTGTTGTTGGCTGATTACGGAATGTTAGGGTACCTGTTGTTCTCAGCAGTACCACTTAGTGGATGCTTCCCATTGTGCAGCACAGTGCTCTCCAGGAGAGGTGAAAATGTAAAACTAGGTGCTTCACCTTGTTCTACACAGAAAATACAGTGATTTTCATGCACTCAACCATCTTCTATGCTTAAAACCTAAGAGATATCTTGTAGTTATGTAAGCAGGAATGATTAGAGGTGATCAAAATGCTGCAAGAATTGTGCTTGTATCTTCTCCTCATCATAAACTACATGCTTGATCCAGTAATCTGACCAGAGCAGGTGAACCTTGATATACGCATGGAATCCCAATGCAGTCGATAGGCCCTGATCGACCACAAGGAAAGACAAGCATTTATCAGTCCGCAGAAATAAGGCCTCGCTTGCAAAACATCCTCACACCGGTGGAACAAAAAGCAGGCTCGGTGCAAAAGTGTGAGGTGAATGGACCACACACAATAGGACACTGAAAAACAATCCCTTCTTTCCATTCCTTTGCTATTTTGTTAGCACAGTGTTTTGGACACAAACTCATACATGTATATGTGTATGTGTGTGTGTGTGTATATATATATATATATATATGTGTGTGTATATATATATATACATATATATATATATGTATATGTATGTATGTATACACATACGCATCAATTTCACCGCCCAAATATTAGAAAGCAACCCCCTCAACAATCATTTTTGCTTCCAGTCAAAAACAAAGTGAGGTTGTTTTTGTTGTAATATACAGTCTACTGCATGCAGGCAGTCATTTAAATGCAATAATAGCCTCATCTGCAAAACAACCACTGGCTTCAGAAAAAGGCTGTAGCCCCACAGATATTAAAACACATTTTTTTTTTATTCTTACTAGACATTTGTTGAATTCGTATCAAACTAAAAGGAAATATATTTTACATTTAATTTCCATTTTCTAAACTACTTTAAATCTACACTCTTAAAGTATAATGACCTAGTTTCTTGTGACATTTTCAAATAATATTTGAAAAATTAGTAGGTTTTACTGCACTTTCAGTATCTGAATTTTTTAGAGTACGTATGAGGGTGGATACAAGAACTAGCCAAATAATCTCCAGGAATATCCAGAGCTTTTACATTCAAATACTGAAAAAAATTGTCATATTTTCTGATGGCTGCATACTACATTAAAATCTAACCACGCTTTAATATAGGGGACATAGATGCTTACGGAAACAAGCGAAAATCGCATATACCGTAAGTATTAAAGCCTGAATAGTCCTGCAAAATAGTGGTTTTATTCAATGATTACATCCAACAGTCAAATAATCCCACACTGTGAAATTGAGGAGTTTATTAAGGTTGATACGCTGCATTTTCTGAGCAAAATTCCCACAGCAAAATAAGCAAATAATAGCTTCAGCGATAAATTTACAGAGATTCTACTAACATGAACATTTTGGTGAAGAACCAGTTTTTTCTTGTAGCTGAAGCCACACATTCCACGTTTAAGGAATTTTAGTAAGCATATATACATCTGCATAAACCACCAGCAAGGACTCTTTGCAAAATCTAACACAAACTTCATTGCCAGCCTACAGTGTTTACAGTTACCTTCCTTAGATGTCTGAAAAGGCTAAACGCCAAACATATCTTCCTTCTTTTTTTTTTTTTTTTTTTTTTTTTAAAGTAGACCTTATTTAGCTTACTCAGCGTGGGCAGCACTAGCTCCTAAATTTAAGAATCATTATAAACCAATCTTAATGCAAATACCAATACGGAAACTATTCACGCACACAAAATACATGGGCAATGACTGATACCAGCCTCCTGCCTGTTTAATGTCTGTTAGCAAGAGGCCCGTTTTCTCTGAAATCTGTTTAAATACAGTGTTTACTGTCTCTGTACTTCTACTAGTGTTTACTCCTCCTTTCAGCCGACATATTTAAAAAAAAAACAAAACCAAAAAGCAAGTATAAATATGTTCAAGAAGTGTGGCAAATTCCCTTCTCCACCCCCAGAGCGGTAAAGCCACAGCGGATGAGCTGTAACTATGGCCTTGGGAATACAAGTTCCCCAGGCTCTTTTACCACACAAATATCAATTCAAGTTACAAGAGCCCTATCCTCTTATACTTAATGAAGATCGAGCCAACGAGCCCGCACGCCTTCGCAGGAATGTTTTCTTTCCGTTTTCCTAACAAGGCTCTCCTCCCATACAGGTCCAGGATGGACTGCAGAAGGGTGTAAGTAGAAGAATCATCACACCAGTGTTTAGTGGAGGAATAAATCAAACATGGCTTCCCCCTCCATACATTTCCAGAGTTACATTCACTCCTGCTGCCGTGCAATCCCAGTCCTACCCGGAGGGAAGGGGCAGGAGCAGCCTCCACCTCCCCACACCCTCACCGCCACGGGGGGGGGGACATTTGCAGCCACCCCACCCCTTAAGGAGGCGGTTTAAACCCTGGGGGAGGCTTTTTTTTTCCTTCCCATCGGTTCCCCCCCACCCCCCCCGCTCCCGTTTTCTTTCTGATTTGCACTGATTGATTCTCCCCCACCTCTCCGGTGGAGGGAGGTGGGACGAGTGGGCACCTCTCCCTTACCCCTTTATGCTGCCCCCGACCTCCCGCAGCGCCGA
>WHYT01015147.1:40781-55543 GCA_009806455.1 Tetrax tetrax | reverse complement strand
CTTCATTAAAGTTCATGTTGTTACTTTTTTTTTTTTTTTTCCTGCTAGAAAAGGCAGTTGGGAAGAAGCTGTGGGAAAGACAGTGTGTCCTACAAGACAGAGACATTAGAGAGAAAACAAAGTAACTGAGAAGAGATTTGGAAAGAATCTGAAAACAAGAACTAACACCAAAGTTAATGCAAAATATTTTAAGACATGGAAATACATTTCTTCTAGGGGAAAAAAAAAGGTGGTTTTTTAAGTCAATTTTAAAAATTTCAGTTGTATACATTTCCTCATCAGTTGAAAAGTAGAAACAAATTGGGGAACATCCATTCCTGATGCTGTAAAGCCTATGAAAGCTATCACTTTTAAATATTTAATAAAATAAACTATATCCTTTGTTTTAGCTGTCTAAGTGAAGAGAATTTCTAGAATTATCTCAACTCTTTTTACTTGCAGCACTTGACTTACTGTAAGCTAAAAGATTTGTTTTGGTGGTGGTGGAGATGATTTTTTTTTTTTTTTTGCTGCCTTTGTTACTAGGTAGACCTAAATTTTTCAGTACTCCTACTGCACTGTCAGTTGTAGGTTAGGCAGAGTACAGCTTTATTGGCTTGATGTGGGATAATTCTTGGAAAACAATTGTCTAGGATTTGTGATATGACAGTTTGAGTGTATCGTGCATTTTGTGAAGTAACAGTATTTGACATCTGAAATCTAAAGAGTATTTTGGAATTGTGCCCTTCCCTCCTCAGCCCCCCAAAAGAAGTGTAACAGGATTTAATTTTGTGAGCAGAAGTTGAGCATAAGGTGTGGCTAAGGTGTAATTCCATAAATATTCAATATGGCTGACATCAGAGGCAGACTGAGAAATAGAATTTTAAAATCCTATTTAGCAAGAATTTTTAATACTCTTTTAACATGAAATATGTATGAATTCTAGTATACTGCAGGTGATGTTACTTATCAGTGAAATCTTTATCTCCTGAGAAGAGGTCGCAATACGTGCTATGTAGAAGCAACATTGTTAAATGGGAAATCTGGAAGACAACTGGTTTTGTGGCTAATTAGCCAGTCCCTCAGCAATCTTTATTTATTTATTTATTTTTAACAGATCTGGAGGTAAACCCATGTAGCTTAAAATTACAGCAGGAGTTGGTTGTGTAGTTGCTGATGTCATAGCTTATAGTGTGCCTGTTTCACATTGCTTTTAAGAGTTTCCTATGAGTATACCTTGATGATAAACGCTTGCATAATTTTGTCTTTGAATCCTGATCTTAGATGTTTAGTTGCAAGTGAAGTGCTTTGACACTATGTGTTTGAAGACAAGGGTTCACACCACTGTGTTAATTTTAAATGCTGTTTTTAAATTTTACTGACTTTTTTGCATGGTTGCTATTTGTATTTTAATAAAGGGATTCTTAGTGAAATGGGGACTGCTGAAGTGAATGAATAGTCAGAGAAGGCTAAGAGGCAGTAACGGAGATGAGCGCATAAGTGAGTCTATACCTTTGGTTCAGAGTGCTGGAATTCCTACTTAAAAATTATTTTGGAAAAAGAGAGTCCACTCTTGCATTTTTTTTAGGTAGGTTTGTTTCCTCTTCAGAGCAAAACAAGTAGAACAGAATGAAAGTCTAGCTAGAAGCACAGTTGGGTATTCTAAATGATTGTATATGAAAAAAGAGATGTTACTAGTGCTTGATTTGGTAGGTGTATCTGAACTTGTAGTTGTTGCCAGATAATACTGGGTGTGTGATGTCAGCATCTTTATGTTATTGCTTCATCTGGAAATAAGCCAGCTGTGAATTCATTGATATTCTAAAGTTGGGCACTCTTGCATGAAATATTGCCAGTTTATCTCTTGTAATAAAATAGATTGATAAACCTGTCTCTAATCTTCACGTGTTTTAGCATTTAAAATACTTGTAGGAGGAAAAAATTCTCATACTGGCAATTGGATTTATAAGCTAGAGAGACATTCAGAACTTCAGATACTCCCAGACTAATTGCGGTTTCTAGCCTGATTGGTTTTCATTTTTTATAGAGGTATTAGGAGCTGTATTGTTGGAGAGCAAACACAACTTTGTTGCTTGGCCTCCCTTAGTTCTCTGAAATATGATTCTTGAAATAAAATTAAACAATAAGTGTAGTAAAAGGAGGAAAAAAAAACAAACCAAACCAAAACCCAACCTAGAAATGCTAGGACACTGGGAGGAGAGGGAGAACAGAGAGAAAGAAAAAAAGCTGTACTGTTTCATCACTTTGCTATGGAGATCCTTCCACAGCATAGTTGGTTTAGTTTTATAAGCAAGACAAATCCTCTTTTTTTTTTTTTTTTTTTTCTTCGTGCAAACTATTGAATAATTTACCATAAAGTACAGTCACCTCTAAAGAGTTTTGCATGCCATACAAAGATCTCATGTAAAAGACTAAGGAACTCTGTAAACCTGACTAAAAAAGACAGTACAGCGAAGACAGGTGCTTAGGGACTCTTTAAACATTTTTGGTACTTAACTTGTGTATTGACAAATCCTATTAAGGATAACATTTAATTTTTATGTCAAGAGGTAAGATATTTGTATTAGTCATTGGCACAACTTTCTTATGGTACGTCCTGAGGAGGTATGTTTTGGATAGTGCAATGCTAGTTTCCTCTTCCATCAATGATGTAGGAGGACCTCTTATATATGAAATAATTTCATCAGTCTCTGTCCTGTCTTCTGAGACTGTTACTTGTTCCTAGGAAGCATGCAAGCATCTGAAACAAACTTCAGTTCACTTCATAGAACAGTAAATATCTAATATGCCTAATAATTTTTCTTGTTTGACATATTTAATCTCTATTCAGGGCAGAAGTATGCCTTTTGTGTTTGCTGCTGAAAACTTAACATGCTACAGCTTCTGTAAAAAGTGCTAAAGGATGATAAACTAATAACCATCAGATACCAGTAACTTTCAGTTACAAATGATTTGTGTTATATATGAACTGATGACCCCGGCCAGTAGATTGGTTTTATGTTCATTTCTGATCCTTATATCTGACCCTGCCTTTGAATTTTAGCACATTTGTGCTTGTGCACTATTTCTTTAAGAGTAAGTCCTGAATTATAAATTATATTGACATGCTTATTCTTTGAAATGAGTAATTTAAAATACATTTCTGTTGAAAGGTATGCTATGTCAACTACAATAGCGAGTCAACTTCTTAGTAAGCAATGATGCTATAATTTTGGAGAGTCAGAGTCTACAAGGTCATGTCAAATACTTTTGGTGTGTGAACTACAGCTCCTTAATTCAATTAGCTGTAATTTAATCTTTCCTATCAAGATGGTGTTGGATTTGCTATTCATTGCTCTCTTTACTGCAGACTGTCATCCTGTTTTTAAATAGATTGGACTAGGTTCAGATAATTAATTCGGATTTTATGGGGTGAAAGAATGGGAGAGAGTAGAAGTGAGAAGCAACTATGGCTGTAAACAAAATAAATTAACCTGTGGTTAGATAAATGGGTGTATGTGTATATACAGATATTATATACTCCTATGTCTACATATATGGGTATGTTTTGCAAAGAAATTTGATATATGATGAAGACATAGCAGAGTGAAATAACTGAAAATCTAAAAGAAAATATTGACTCTTATGAAAAAATAGAAGATGGTTTTATTTTCAAGATGTGAGTATTAATGACTAACTGTTTTCAGTGACTGGAGAGAACACGGGTTATAAAAAGGTTTCTGAATGGATGACTAACTCATAACTGTAACTGTGATATGATAGGGTGGAAATTCTGTTTCTATTAGTAAGGTCTATCTACTAGTCTTCACTATTATTACTGCTGTATTATATACTTGATACTCTTTATGACCATACAAAGCATTATAAGTTAAGATCTGGGGAATAACTCCTCGTGGCCTGTGGAACAGAGCAATTGATAAATCTTTAATGCTGAGACTTGGTTTCCATGCAGTATTCTAAGTTCACGACGCTATATAGTATATGGTGACTTTCTTCTTGTTATTTTAATGGAGCCAGTCTTTGATTTGACAGATAATATTTAAGAAAGGCCTACTCATAAACAATTTAGAAATCATAAATTTGAACACAATTTTAATCAGATACTACGCTTGCAATCTGTATTTTGAAAGATTATATATAATTTAAAGGAGCATATACTGTGCCATTAATGAGACTTGGTAGTATTCTACAATACAGGTTTTGATTTTTCTTACATTTAAGCCTTCTCACACTACACATACTGGTTTATATTGAGTGAGTTGCTCATTTTATAAAACTAGCTATCAAAGAGTATAAATTGGTTTGAAATCCCTTACCTGCAATTTAATATAAATATTCCAAGAAGTAACGAGTTTAGCTCTTCTTTAGTGTTGATATTAGCTTGGAAATTTAGGAGTCAATATTGCAGCTTGATAAGTGTAAATTAAGGTAAACTAAATTGTGCTTACCTATCCAAACAGAGCATCCTTTTGGGTATCATAAAAGCCTTGGCCTATGTGTGATTGAAGCATGTGTACTGTATGATATTTTATTCCCATATGTCACTGGTGTTTAGTTTTGAAGCTTATCTTTCTCTTTGCTCTTCATATGACTGTATGAAGAATTCTCAGTTTCGTATTCTGACTCATTAATAATTTCAAATCTGATAAATTATTATACATATATATTTACTCTTTAAATATTTTTGCTCACAAGCAGCTAATAGTAATTGCAAGTGAGATTTCTTTCCATAACCTTGTATGGAAAAAAAGCAATCTTGCTTTTGCATGGGAAAAATTTATTGGTTAGGGAGTTCACCTATATCCTTGCCGGTGTGTGACATACTGCGTCTTCCCACCTGTGTTTTCAGATGTATGAAATTAGCAAGCTACATTTAATGCAAATAGTGTTAAAATAAATACTGCACCTTAGAAGATTTTATGCTTAAAAAGGAAAAATTCTACAGAAATAATGTCTCCACAAAAAAAAAAGGCCATCTCATATCAGCCAAAAAATATATCCTTAGTGTTGAAAATTTAATCATATTGGTATGATTATTATGATATATGCCATAGCCTCTGAAATTTACTTTAGTATTGACTGTAGCGACTCATTCTCCACTTGATTTCATTTTCTTGTACAGTTTGTTTCTTGATAGTCACTTTGAAAATCCAGATTGTTTCATGAAAGGAATTTATTTGTAGGTTGTTTGGATATTTGTTTCCATAAATTCTCAAATGTTCTCACCCTGGTTCATCTTCATCCATTTAAATAACTGTCAATTATGTACAACCTTCTATCTGAAGTCTTATTTGTTGTCTTGGATGCTTTCTTGGGTATGATATTCAGAGGTACTGGAGACAGACTGGATCCCAGATTGGAGACGAGAGGGAAAGGAAAGTGTGTGTATAAAACAACTAACAACAACAGTTGGCTTCTAACTGTGTAAACTTTGTTGAAGGACTTTTCTTCCCTATTAAGAAGCTACATAGTAAAGACAGAAAAAAATTATCTATCCATTCTGTGTTTCAGTCGCTTAGTAGGCTGAATTGAAGTTAGAAAACAGTAAAATTTTAATTGAGTTTAGACTTATTTTTTCCATGTTATCGAGAAAAAACAGTGTAGTAGTCCTTACAATCCTAAATAGCATGAAAAATTTGAAGACCACGTCCTTTTCTGCTAGAGTATTTAAGTATTTGCATTAAACATAACTGTTAAATTAACACTGGCATGTCTTCATTAACATTAGCTATTAATTAAAAATAATATTTTCAGTCTTTACTTCTATCAGTAATGTAATTCCTGGGCACTATAGATTTTCCTCAGAAATGTTTAATTGATATTTGAGACTGGAATGTGGAGACTGAGATTTGGAAGTTAATACTTATGTTAGTGTATTTGTTCCATATCAGAAACAGCTTTATTTGGATATTCTAGATTTACTTTCTCACCTAAGAGCTCTTTATGTGGAGAATATCATTATATCCATTCTATTGCCAGACAGCAGTGATTTCATCACCTTCTCTTGGACAATGTTACAATTTTTTTTTTTTTTTTTGTATAGTGAAATATGAGAGAACTTTAAAAGGTAATGAACACATGAAGTAAATTCTAGATACATAATACATCTTTACTCTGTAGTCTCCCAGGAATATCAATTGATACTGCCTTGTAAGTATAAACAAAGCCTTGCCTTTGAGGAATACTTGGTTCCACTTGTGAATTCTCAGTGTGTTAACCCTTAACCAAAAATAAATCCATTTCCAGTGTTTGTTCTAGATTGAAATGGTGTTTTAGGAGGAGATTTTTACTGGCTTGTAGCTTGATTTTGTTTTGTAGAACTTAATTTATGGAAGATAGAATACAGGGTCTCAGTGGGCCAGCACACTGTTCATGATTTATAAATGCAAGGAAATTATTTAAGTAGTTTGGGAAGTTATTTTGTTATAGTTACAACACTGAGTCTTATGTGTATCTTATAATAAAATCTCTAGTACTCAGTACAACCCATTCAAAACAAAGATCAAACTAAGTAAAATTTTCAGAAAAGGGCTTAGTTGTATCAGAAATATTTTCCTGTTTTTGTCTGTGTACCTACAATGGTAGTTCTAAGTACCTTTGAAGACTCTCTTGTTCTGTATAAACTTGAATAGCATATGTAAAATTACAGATTATATGGATAAATGCAAGCTTGCAAGTTGGATGTGTTTTAAGCTGTGATTATTTGTAAAAACTGTATCTTTTCTTCTTGTGTGTAATATCTGTTTATTAAATATATCAATATTTTTAAAAAATTTCTAGATGAATGAACTGACTTATTAATAAACATACTTGCGATACTGTGCCAGTAAGTTTTATTTGAGTCACAGTCCTGAGGATTACAAAGTTGTGTAGGTATCATTTGGCATAGGTTTGGTAACATGCATGAAGAACTTGTTGCTAACAATTCTTTTTTAAACCTTATAAATGTATAATTCTTTATACAAATTAGCATATTCTATATCAGTAATTTCCATGTCATGAAATCCCACATGCACTTGTCAGACCATATAACTTTGAGATTGGTTTCTTCTATCTGAATATAGACCTATGTAGTGTAAATGACTATCAAACCTACACGTGTAGAATCGCTTTATAGTCAGCAGAGGGAAATAGGTACTTCTGAGTTCATAAACTGAATGTGCAAAACTGCGCAGTTGAATATAGAAGTGCCTTTATTTCTCTCTGATTTGGAAAGGATCCCACTTGTCTCGTCCAAAGGTAAGCACTGTAGTAAGTGAGGAAGTTCCAACACAGGGTGTCTGGAGAGGCTATTGGTTGTTTGCCTAAAAGGTGGAGATATTGAATCTCTCAGCTTGTGTTTTGGATACAAATGAGATGGTCAGTTCCTGCTTGTACTTTGTTAGCCTGCAACTTTACTACTTCCATTTTTTTTTGTATTGTGAAAAGACTTTTTGTAAGTTCCCACCATAAATTTCAACAGGCTAAGAACAATGGCAGCTTTTCAGGACATATATCTATTGTATATTTTAAATGTCCAACCATAAAGAGACTGTATGAGGCTGCGTGGTCCCCTGTGGGTATCTTCAGTCTTTGAAAGAAGAAAGTACTCCAGTTTTCATTTTTCAAAAATATTAATCTTAAGATTTGAAGGTAGAATGTGAAGCATTAGCTTTCTAATGCTTTGAGGCCTTTAACTACTACTCAGTGAATAAGCTTTGTCAACAATGTTAATGTCCAGAGGTTTTGGGTTTTGTTTTTTTTTTTTTTTTTCCTTTTGTTATCCTGATTTACCTCGAGGTCAGTGGAATTTTAAAAATGAAAGTCAAAAGTCTGAGTGAAAAAATGGTCAAATTTAAAAAAACCTGGAAAAGTAGATATTGGCTGCTACTGAACTTTAATTTCAGTGTTAATTTGGTAGAATTTGCTTTCTTAATATTAGTGTCCTTGGTTTTCAACCTGGCCTTTCTTTCCTGGTAAATCTCAGTTTTGCTGGTATGCGTGTGTGTAAATACGCATGCAAGTGTCTTTCCAGACTAGGGCCTTCTGTGCTAGGTTCTGCGGTACACACAAAATCGCAGGGAACAGGTAATCTTGAACTGTTTTCTAGTAGTTGCCTCTTCAGCTATTTCATCAAACATATGAGAACTAAAACGTGTTAAGTGTATTTACATTAAGTCAAAATATTCGATCTGTCTTTGTCTAAGACAGTCTTCCACATAATGTACAGATCAATCTTATACTTTAAAAGCATTATGAAAATACCTTATTAAGTAACGAAAAGATAATCTGTTTCAAAAATATTTTAAAATATTTTTTTTCTGCACTATGCAAAATATCTCCTCGATTTGTTTCTTCTTTAGCACTACTTTAGATGAACATGGAAGTGAAATGTAACTGAAAGGCATGCATTAAGATCTACTGGTCCCTCAAAGGCTTCTGTCCAGCGCTGGTGAAGGAGGAAATTGGTCAAGTACAATGGGGCTTTTATTACGTTGGTTCAGCAATAATAAACCTTTGTACATTAACAAGTTTTTTTGTTTACTTTTTAAAAAGACACAGTCAAGGCTATTAAGCCTGATACTTTCTTTGCATTAATGTGAGAATGACTTGCATCAAGTGATTCTTCCTGAGAAAACAAAGAAAGAAATCTACAAGAGCTGAGTTTCAGGACAGACAAAAATATGGTGAATATGTAAAAATCCTAGAAGCGTGTAAAGGCAGGTATTTCTGGGTTGAAAAGCAAAGTGCCTAATCAAGTGTTAGATACCTAGTAAGTACTCTTGTTTAGCCTCACATAGTTCAGAGGGGGTTGCTGTTAAAGTTTTGACCCATGCTGCTGCTTGTATCTCTGATCTTTATCAGGCTCCATGTAACTTTAACTTCTGTGGAACAAAGTGACTCTCTAAATCCGTCATGGATTATTGCATTTGTGTTTGTTTCTTAGTCATCAAAATGTTGTTTTTATTTATTTTTCTTAGACAAGAACATGAGTTTTGGGCACAGCCATGTTTTGTGGTTGTTTGGCTGGTCAACTTTATTTTAAGGTTTTCTGTTTTCTTTGGGTATAATTATAAACTTTGTCTATACAGTGTTTTTGCAGCAACATACAGGAACTAATATGTTCTAACTGTAGCAATTGACAGAGCAAAAGCTACTGGAACAATATATTAAGTATCTGAACTGTGATGTATCTTCTACAGAGGTGCAGTTTTAAACTTTTAAGACCTTAATGATTCCTTTAGTTAAAATTACTTGAAAATGTTTTAAGTCTGTCCTTGACTGTGTGACAGCCTTTTTGTGGAAAACCAAACTAAGTAGCTCTGTGCTGAGTTTGAGTAAAGCAACTAGCCAAATCGTTTTGTAAATGCTTACTATAAACAGGAAAAACTGAAGGTGAAGACAAAGTACTGACAGGTGATGAGAGAGAAAGCTTTCCTGGTCTCTTGGGTAAAGATTTGCTTGTGGGAATTAAACTTGGCAACAGAGCTGATTTTTCCAATTTAGTATATCCCTGCATAGGTTTTACTCACCATATTTCTTCTTACCTTCATTGGGAGGGGGGAAAGAAATTCTCTGGGAAGCACTTCTAGCTCATCATCAGAATAGAATAAGTGAGAAATAGTGTATTAATGATCTACTGGAATTCATCCTGTATGCACTGTCTGGGATAAATTGCAAGTTGTTGATCTTCATAGAAGATTAGAGTTCAATCCCTTTTGGCTTAGACTGCTTCTGGGCCATCCAGTTCAAAATTTTGAATGTAGTACTAATCCCAACTCAAGAAGTAGGAGCCATTGTATTCACAATAGCAAACCCAAAATTAAACAGTATCTGAAGAGAGATCAGGATTCATCATTTTGAGTTGTAATACGAAATGTTTCTGTCATAGTACATGAATTTTATTTTTTTTTTTTTTAAACCATCAAAAGGAATTTTGTAGCCTAAAATCAGGGATTTAATGATACCTAGAGTAATACTAGACTCATCTCTTTTGATTTCCTGCTTTTCCTGAATCTGGTTACTTTGTGATGCTTTCATGTATTATTGTAGTAAATGAAAGCGTAACAGACTTTAATTTGAAAGAGTAACTTTTAGCCTGAATTGCCATCAATTTGTTTTAGGTTTCATTTTAAGAAGCTGCTTCATAGTATTTTTAAACACTTAAAGAAAAAATAATTAAAGCAAAAGATCAACTTTGAGCACAAGTTCATTTAGAAGGAATCCTGAATTACTCAAAATTTAATGGGAATTTTTAGCACCAGTTAATGGACAGGAAGTGGCTAGATGTTTTATTTTGTTTGTCTCACTTTTGTTGTTTGTGAGAGGTTTGTTTAGGTTTTTTTTTGGGGGGGGGGGCCTCACAATAAAATAGTTATCTTTAATATTTGCATTCCAAGAAGCTCTCAGTTAACATGACTATTCTAATTTCTCCCTACCTGAAAGAAGCAATTCTGTGAATAGGACTTGAATGACGTTTTATAACTTTAAAAAGTCCAAAGTTGGCCTTATAATTTACAGATTTTTTTTTCCAATTGTTAAAAAGTGGCACTTTTTGATAATACTTTAATTACCTGAAGTTCTTATAAGATGAAATATATAATTTAATACTTCCTAGTGTTTTAATTTGGAATGTGTTGCTAGCCAGTCAGGTGCCCAATTCTTAGCTGAACTGTGCTTTTCTTTTAAAACATGATAGACCAAGTTTTGTTTTGTTTTATTTTTGTTTTTTAAATTAGATCAATACAGATTGATATGCTTTACTTGCATTAGAGGTTTAGTGTCATTTAAAATACTCTTTTTCAACAAGCCTCCTAAATTTAGTTCACCAAAAGTAGTATAGAGCCTGGTTTCTGGTTTGAAAAGGAGTACATCTTTAAAGGCTTCTATTTGAGCTGTTTTTATAAAATATTTACATCTTTACTGTTTTGCAGTTGAGGCTTCTTGCGACTTCATACGCAATATTTAAATGGGTAAAAGTAGGAGTAATAATGACTTTGCAATGTCCTGTTTTCAATACAGAGGAAAACCTTTTCATCTGCTCATCTGTTCATATTCTTTATATTAATGTGTCACAAATTACAGGTAGTGGGAGGCGTGGGAAGAGTTACAAAAATACCATTGAGCAATCAAGTGGGGAAATACCAATGTTAGGAGAATTGTTCTGAAGGTTGTCGATGTTAAAGTTTTGTGAAGGGACATGGACATGCATTAAAATTCAATGTTCTAAGAGCTGTTTAGAGATAGAAAAGATTAAGGGTTATCTTATCACCAGCAGGCTGATGACTTTCTGGTCTCGTTTACTTATTGTAAGTATTGCTTGTATTTCAAAATAAATAAAGAATAAAGAGAGAGGAGAAACTTCCAGTGATTCTGCTTATTTTGTTTAAAGACATCCTGATATTTACAGTATTTTTATAGGGACCAAATAAGTTGTGAGCCAAAAAAAAAAAAAAGAAATTAAAAAGGAACTCCTATCATGGGCATTCTGTTAATGACACCTTTTGAAAATCAGGAACCTGTCTCTGAACTATGTGAAAAACAGGAATCTTGACTGATGAGTATTAATTAGCCTGGTTATTCCTGTGTTCTAAATTCTTAAGGATTGTAATTCAGAAAGATGTAGATGGATGAGTCAACAAGGAGAGTTATTGATACAATTGCATGGTATTCTCTGTCATATTAAATCTTGTGCAAAGTTGAAAAGAGACTATACCAAATTCCAGATTGTTAAGTGTAGTTTTAGTGGTGTGTTGTTATAGGCTCCTTGTATACTAAGTAAGAAAGAACCTGAAAATACATCAGGTCTTTGGAATCTGGAAGCAACAAAGAGGTAGCAATTATTTCACAGGAGCATCTTTGAGTTAAAAGCTATCCTGTGCTTTGAACGTGCATTGCTACTTTGTTTTCAACTTCATCTGCTTCAGAAGTGTAGAAGCAGTGGTCAAAGAGTTTCGGTGAGCACTCCACAGTTGGTTTGTGGAACAGTGTAAAGACACTGAATTTGAGAAGGTTTGAGTGGTAATCCGCAAGGCATTTGCAGTTGGCACTGGTCTATTGGTTGGGGAAAAAATAGTGAACTTGGCTACTGTGATGTCCAAAATAGTCACCCTTGTTCTGTGTTGTCCTGTTCATGTGCCAGCCGCATCTTCTGTTATAGAAGCCCACAGTTGCTCATGTTATGTGGTTTCCCCATATCTTTCTCTCAAGTGTTAATATTCTGATTACCAGTCTATTGGGCAGGCTGGTTTCCTTTGCTGTACCATTTCTTCCCCTTCTTTGTCAAGAATTATTGACAACTACCGCTTCCCCTTTTAAGACGTGTATTGCTGGGCTGTTCAAGTTCCATCCCAAGATGGGACAGAGATTAAATGGTAGACAAATTTGACATTCAGTAGTGAGTTGTAATCTGATACAATTCACACAGTTTATCTCTGATATTGATAGAATCACTACAATTGGAAAAGGCCTCTAAGATCATCAAGTCCAACCGTCAATGCAACACCACGATGCCTACTAAACCATATCCTGAAGTGCCACATCTACACGTTCTTTGAACACCTCCAGGCATGGTGACTCCACCACATCCTGTGCAGCCTGTTCCAGTGCCTGACCACTCTTTCAGTAAAGAAACCTTTCCTATTCTCAAATCTAAACCTCCCGTGGCATAACTTGAGGCCATTTCCTTTTGTTCTGTCACTCATTATTTGGGAGAGGAGACCAACCCCCACCTCACTACAACCTCCTTTCAGGTAGCTGTAGAGAGCAATAAGGTCTCCCCCCAGCCACCTCTTCTTCTCCAGACTAAAACAGAATTCAACAGAATTAAGTCTGGTTGTGCTTGTGGCTATCGATAAAGACTAGTATGTGACACAGTAGGAAACGTTTTTTTCTAACTGTAAATGCAAGTAAATACATCTGATGTTTTTGTAGGCATCTGTGGAAGTCAGGACCAACCCCACTGGGACTCAGAAAGCAGCCCTCAGGGTCATGGATCTCACATGACCTGGTTTATTCTTCATTAAAACAGATGGCATCTATCTGAGCAAGGCAAACCTGGTTTTAAGAAAGAGCTGGGGATTAAAAGGATGGGAAGCTGGAACAGCTGGGCCTAATTAATGGGAGCAAATAAAGAGGTAAACTGAGCATTAAATTAGTCAGCTACATCAATAGCAAAATAGTCACTACATGACTACTCACTCAATTGTTTTTGCTGATCAAAAGTGGAAGGATAGGTTTTTCTAGCATCAAAAGTAACTAAAACTGTGTCAGAAATATTCCCACATTCTTTATTCTTTTCTACTAGGCTTCAAAGAGAGTAAAATCCTGGAAGCTGGCTATGGTATTTTGGCATGGCGTTAGGGAATCCAGCTTGCTTTGTAAGACTGAGAATGCCCTTCTTGTGTTTGATACCTAGGCCAAGCCGGTCCTCGCAGTTTTTGGCCTACTCCATTCATGTGTGTTTAACATGAGAAGGTTACCTAATTCAGAAGACTGCTGGCATTCCTTCAAGTTCTGCAACCACAGTAAATTTGCAATGGGATCCAAAAATTGTATTATTCCTGTTGTAAACAGATTATGCTGGATTATCAATTAGCATTTTGCATGTTTTATTCTGTTTGCCCATTTAGTCCTCAAAATCTTGAATTGTTTTGCCTGTTGCAAATAGCACAGGCACTCTTGACTTGCTTTTGTTACTGCTGGCTGAAAACCTTCGTTTGCTGTATGCCTTAGCAGGGAAGTGTACAAATAAACTATAAATCCTCCTTCAGACCCTTGTACATTTTTGCTTTAAAACTGTGGCATTACCTGCTATGATAAAGAGAGACAGGTAGGGATGCGCGCGCGTGTGTGTATGTAGCCATTGCTCTGCCTTCAGCAGGATAGTATTTGGTAGATCCCAGACGGTACACAGTCCCTGAAGTTCTGGTTTGAACTAAACATTAAACAAATGTCAGCAGAATATTGTGCAATCTGTAAACACTGTATTTCCTTTCATTATTACGTGCAAGATGGGCAAGTACAGAATGTTTCTATTTTAAGGAAATTCTAAGGAATGTTTACTTATCTGTCACAGAAGGTCAAATTCAGGTGGCTCATACAGCTCTGAGGTGATCAGAGCAAAAAAAATCAAACAGTTCTTTCACAGGGATTAACAGAAATTGTTCCATGAGCTCAGTGTGTCCTTCCTGGAGGGCAGAAGGTGGTGGGGCTTTAATAAAAGACTAGCAACCCTGCTGCCTTCTGCTTCTGAAAAACTTCCCTCAAGTTTATGGAGCTGGACCTCCATCTTACATGCTGTCACTCTGCTGCTTCAATTTTTTAGTTTTCTTTCCGTGAATGTGAGGGGCAGAATTTCCATTTAGTCGCAACAATAAAACCTGTTTTTATAAAACAGCTAGATTTTCTTGGCTGTGCTAAACTGCTATAATAACACCTTGTTGCAGCTTCCTATCTTGACCGTCATGTGCCATCCTGTTCCTCCTCACTTTCCCTCCTCACTTTTCCCAAATTGCTAAGAAGATAATTTTTTAAAAAGTCTTTGCAGAAATGGCTCAAAGCACAGGCAGGAGATCCAGACCAAAAATCTGAACTGAGATATTTGAATTGTAGGCATCTTTGTATGCGTACTTGAATTTGGTTGTCTGAAGACTGACTAAGCATAAAAAAACCCCACAAAACAAACCCCTCAACAATTAGTCCTGTATGTGGCTGTGCAAAGGCTAAATTAAACTTCATTTGCATACTTTATACAACTGCTTTTGAGTTTCAGCAAGTTGCCC
>WHYT01015147.1:17380-29971 GCA_009806455.1 Tetrax tetrax | reverse complement strand
TTTTTTTTTTTTTTTTTTTTTAATATTTTTTTTCTTTTCTGTCTTGTATCCTAAATGACTTGAGTAAGGGATAAAAACCACAAAAGTCTGCATGTTTGCTGAATCAGTGCATGCATAGTTGGCAGTCTTTGCCCCACCGTTTTGGGGTGTTGTCCTGTGAACTGTTTGACTTCTCCATTAAAATGAATGTGCCTGTGCTGTCTGCTTTATTTGTACTGCACTTCTTTCCAAATACAGCACAACTGGCAGCTACTTCATTTGCAGGACTGACTAAATCAATATGAATAAAAATACATGCGATGGATTGGAATACAGCTTTTTAAATTTGGGGGAAGGGAGGACTATTTTGTTTTGAAAGACAACAAAGTTTTGTTGCCTTTCTTGATTGCCTAATCCCAATCTAGGCAACTGCTAGATGGCAGTCGTGTGTAAAGCAGCGCTCTGCGTAGGCATTTTCTTGAATATGTTTGATTCGGAAAATGAAATTTTTATGTTTTCTAGCAAGGTAAAATATACCATCCTTTTATGATAAAAATTAAAGATGTATTCTTTATACTAAGGAACGTAGTCTCAAGAACCATGGAGTACTCGAGTGCATCATGTATCTAAGGCATTCTAACAACTTAGCTGGAGTAATTTTGTTTTTGTCATATTAAAATCAGGCCTAAAGAAATTAAATTCTGTGTATCATGAATCTCCATTTAAAGTTTTGACTTACTGTACAACTCCTCTTCTTTAATCTTAAATGTTTTTATGAATCAAGGCTAACGCTTAAATGAAACAAACAGAAAAGAAAAAAAAAAGAAAAAAAAGAATCCCACCACCCAAAAACTCGGTTTAAAATAATTCTGCAATCTCAGAAAAGCGTATTATTTAATCTTAAAAAAAAAAAAGAAAAAATAAAATAAAATTAAAAAAAAATTGAAAGTCTGAGATTCTTTAAGGTACGTCTTCAATATCCATTTGTGGCTAGGAAGAACATTTGTGAAAAAGATGATTTATTAAGCTTAGCAGAACAGCGGTAGGAAAAACTAGAAGTTGAAAGGAGTATGTATTACTTCTAAAGGTGATTGCTATCCATCTTAATGGATTTGTTCAGGTCCGTGTTACCAGTTTGATTCACGCCTTGGAGAAGATTCTTACTGCACTCACAAATAAAACAATTAGTTTCTTTTGCTGCAAGTTACAAATTGTGTGCAGTAACCATTAATTTTGTGACTATATTCTTTGTCATTTCTTAGTAGAACTCTTCTTAAAATGCAGTACACTTCTTTTTTTTGAGCACTTTTAAAAAGTTTTATCTTCTGACATGCTAGCGAGGAAGTGTAATTTATTCAGAATGAAGGTATGTTTGTGTTTATGTTTTGGTTTTGTTTATATTTTTTCTCTAGCATGTATTTAAACCGAAGTCAAGGTAGTGAAGCAAAGCAAATTCTGTGTGGATGTTTCTACGAAGAAGATTTCACACTTCAAAATAATTTTTTTCAGAATATTCTGTGTTTCAAATTGTCATTTAGTCTTTGTAAACATTAACTGCTTAGCTTCAATTTATTTAATTAATTTATTGAACCAGAAATATATGTTTCATTTAGGTAGCAATACTACAGTTTTATATCCTGAGCTTATATTAAGAAAAGTATGACTAAAAATGACATTAAAATATATCAAAAATATTATTACTTACGTATCTTACACTTGCTTTGTTACACCTTATAAGTATTTCAAATAATTAAAACACGAAATGTTTTCTTTTTAATGAATATTGTGGGAGTGGTGGCAGGTTACATTTCAATACATTTTGAAAAACATTATTTAGATTGTAAAAGGAATCTTGGTGATAGCTGCACTTATTTACTGATTTAAACTGCTACTTTTTAATCTCCCTTTATTCTTTTTTTTTTTTTTTTTTTTTTTTTTTTTTTACTGGAAAAGGCCAGTAAGTAGTCCATGCAGCTTACAGTGTGAAAACTACTGTTAATAGTTTCAAAGCAACCGATAGCCTAATGGATAGAGCACCGCACCAGCAGTGGGGAAACTCAGTGCATGGATGTTTCCTGCAGTCAAGTTTCTTAATTTCCATATATCTCCATTACAGGAGAATTGGAAAGTATCATCAAAGTAGTCTTTTTAGATCTTGTAGAGGTCTTTCTGTTTTCTTATATAAATATATATAGCCATATGTTGAGTACTTCCTATCTGTGTGGGTTTTTTTTTTTCCTATTACTGTTACTTCAGTTTCACTTTAGCACTTCAGTCTGATTTTGTTGGTTGTTTTGAGTGTTTGTTTTTTGTTTTGTTTTGTTTTGTTTTTCTTTTCCTCCCAGGACATGGACGCTCTGTGGCACTCCTGAGTACCTTGCGCCAGAAGTTATACAAAGCAAAGGCCATGGAAGAGCTGTGGATTGGTGGGCCCTGGGAATTCTTATATTTGAGATGTTGTCAGGGTAAGTGTTAATGATTACTATATCATAGCAATATTATGTAATGCAATAGTACAGGATTATTTACTAGTTCTCTTCATGATATTCAGAATAGCAAGTTTGACCTAAATTTGTTATTGATATACCAGTTTCTTTTCTGCCTCTGAAGAAAGGAATTGGGAAGCTGTATAAAAGAACGTACTTCACTGTCACTGTGATTTTTTTGGTTTAAATTGGTTGGTTTTGTTTGGTTGTTGGCTTTTCTTTTAGTAAGACTCTTTTAACAACTGCTCTTTTCCTTACCTGTTTTGGAATTCAGATTTCATTGAAGTTCAGATTTTTATACATAAAATCCTTTATATTTAAAGGGTGAAGAAGAGGACTGCTAGTTTCCTTCAAAATTTCTGCAATTAATTTCTAGTATAGTGAAATAATATTTGCGATGGGAGCTTTAGTCTTTAAAAATGCATAGTGGCAAGTAGGAAGAATTTTATTAGTACATTTTGTATTACTATTGAGCACTCATTTTCTTTAAACCCAAGAAAAAAGAACAGGGCAAATCTTAAAAAGGTCTATTCAGAAATCGGTTAGCTCAAACACTGAGCAAATGATGTTTTGGAATTTGCTTGATAAACAATATTTTGAAAAGATACAAATTCAAACTGGAGAGAGACTTTCTGGCACTAATATAATTAACTGTTTTAATTTGTTCTAATTTCAAACATTCTGCTTCTGTATTTAGCAAGGCATCCATATATTTTTCCTTGTTTTTTCTCGTGGCCTTATCTTTTAAAGATACTTGCTTAATGAAAAGAAAAAAAAAAAAGAGTGGGAATTTTGAAAGAGACCAGTTTTCCTGTAGTCAGTCCAGGAAAACAGATGCAGGTGAAAGTAAGACTTTGATTGCTTCAGAAGAAAGAGTATATTTCATCAGTTTTGGTTTCATAGTCCTTAGAACTTATTTTCAGTACCAGGCCCAGTGTGCTGAGTGCCTCCTTGCTCCCTGAGTGTGTTGGGTTGCATCTACATCCTTTTGTTCTGGATCTGCAGCCTCATAGAGTGAAGTTGGAACAAAAACATCCTTGCATGGATTTATTCCTCATTTTCTGTATGCAGTACTATCCGCTCAGGATAACTTTGGTAACTCTTCTGGTGTTTGGACAAGCTCATCAGATTGCCTGAGCAGATGGTTACCCTGGTGATGACTTCAGAGCTCCACTCCATTGTGTGTGTTTCCTGTGTAAGTTGTTCACCCAATAGCAACAAAATTTTATTCCAGGACAGCATGGCTGCCCACTGCTTGCTTCCTTAATGTCCTGAAGGCTTGCATATGCACTTGCTTTGAATCTCAAGGCAATTTCTGGAGAGAAAAAAAAAAAAAAAGTACTAATAGTTCCCTGCTGACCAAGACAGTCTTGGCTGACTGGTCTAATAAAAAGTCATCATTTGTGTAGGCTAATCTGTGCAGGGGCCAGGCTTCACCTTTCTTCCCCCACTCCCTGTAAGGGTGAGCAGGCCAAGCTGGTCAAGGGAATCCTTCTTGAAGTGATGAAAGGAGCAAGCTGGTTGCCACTCATCGTAGTGTTCGCATGAAGAGTGTAGATAAGTGTCTGGTGCTGTAGTTTGAGTGATTTATCTTCCTGCCACAGGTGTCAGTGGGACCACTCTCTAGTCTGCATGGTCTCAGTGTAAGTAGATATTGGGCATTTTTCTTTCCTGTCCCTTGATAGGATTCTCTTTACTGGAGCAATAATAGAAACTTGATTTCCAAAGTTAACACGCTGGTAGTTGTGATAATTAAGCAAGATCTCATCTCTAGAATCAGTGAGACCTCAAGACTCCAGGGCACTCAAGTATGACTACTGTATATTCTACTGAACTATAACCAGTATATATTCCTTGTTTAAAAAAAAAAAAAATGGGAGCAGCTGCAGTCATTTCTAGGTAGGATCTTCTGTGTTCTGACACTGCCTCGCTCAAGTGATGAGACCTGGATTCCCCCAGGCTTAATATAAACACTTGGCTGTAGACACTCTTAACCAATAGAGATAAAGGACGCATTTTGGAGATCTTATATAAGCTAACTGACAGACCAGTTGTCTGTTGCAAGTGATTTTGTAACTGTTCTTACTGCAGTATTTGTGTAGACATGCTCTTCATAATGATTGGAGGCTTCTTTTTATTTTTCAGTGTTTGGGTGGAATCTCTATTCAAAGCTGGGATAGGGACTCTGTCCAAATTTGTTTGCTTGGGTTTTCTTTGTTTGGAGCTTTGATTTTGATGTGGGTTTTGTTTTTTTTTTTTTTTTGGAGGGAAGAGGAGGGAGGGAGGTAGGTTAATAGTACTTGCTTAGGATTTTTAAGATTCTGGGGTTTAGAGGGTTGGGGGAGGCTGCGACATAGGGCATATGCTTTTAGCATTTTATCAGCTCTTCACTGCTGTTGGCACTAGTGTTTTTAAATGCTTTTCCTTACTAACTCAAGATGTGGCTTGATTACTTGCTATCAAAACTATTAATGCAAAAACAGTCCTAGGTAACTTTATCTCTTGAAAGTCAAAGAAGATTTAAGAAATATGAAAATATGAAAAAAAAAAAAAAATCTGGAGGTGAACAAAACCTGACTTCAAGGCTGTTATTGTCTGCAAGTAAATTACTTAAGACATTTGGTAGATATTTCCTGAAGTTACTCTCTCTGAACCCCAAAAGCAATTGAGAAGAATTGGTAGACGTGTGTGTAAGGAAATGGTCACTCTAAAAATAAACAAACAAAACCACACTTTCCTGTTCTGCAGTGTCTTATTTCTCTAACTTAATCTCTAGAGTCCTATGGAATTCTACTTCTGCACATGCTGCCTTTCAGGCAAGGTCCTGTTTAGGTTTAAGATAGTAAAATACAGGACGAGTAAAGAACAGGGAGAACCAGGAGTGAGACGAAATCTTTACAGAACAGATAAGTAGTATCAACTCCATCAAGTTAATCTAAACAAGCTAAACAAACTGTCAATAGAAAGAGTTGGAAGACTTATTTATTTTGAGTGAATGTGTTATATTACAATCTACCTCAAGGGTAAATATATTTGGTTTTTAATGTTAATTACGTTAGTTCATAATTGTGCTGTCATGTAGCTAACTGTATTTTCTCATTTAATGAGGGCTTTATGTTTTTCAGTTTTGTTTGGTGGTCATATGTGATGTGCTGGTCTGTCATTTTACGTAGCTAATGGCTCCTGTCTGTGGTTTCATATTCTCAGACCTGTGTGTTTTCCCTTGAGATTTTGCAACTTCTGTTCTTCACTGCTAAAGCTATCTGTTCTCTTTGAGACCAACGTCAGTGCCATTGTTATGCATCAGTTAGCAAAAGGAATGGCTTGCAGCTGCTATCTCATACAGAGATTTTTTTTTTTTTTTTTTTTAGCTTCTTTTCACTTAGTGGAAAAAAGGCAGCTGTTTGTTTTTGTGTTATGCTGTGAAGACAGTCTGAAACTCAAGGGGGTTTAGGTAGCTTCCAGCACAATAGGTATGTTGTTTTGTCTAAACTCTGTGCTGTGTTCCAGCTTGACATTTGCAAGTAACATCAAACTCAAGTTACTTGGTTTGTCCGTAAGAAAACTATATATTCTTTCAAAGCTATTCTCATTTCATGTGCAGTTCAAATGCACTTTAAGCAGTATTGCTATTAAATTATTATCTAGGCAAGTGTCATTTAAATTTCTCTAAAGAGTTCTAGACATAGTAGTTTTGGATTTTCAAAGTGGGAAAGCAAAGAGCAAATTAAACATTGTGTAAAACAATGTGTAAAAACGTTTACATACTTCTTATTCTTGATTTCACACCTCAATAGTGTACAGAATGTTTGGAGGTGAAGGAAAAAACCCTGCATTTCATATCAGTCTGCTTACTGCAATTGGCACCTTTGCAATACATAGTTTCAAAGTCTTATTCTAATTGCTTTATGAATTTATAGATGCTAATATTTAATAACATACAAAAATCAGAAATTGAATGTACTCTCTGTCAACTTGCTTTGGAGAATGTGAAGGATGTAATTGTAAAATACAAACTTTATATGGTAGTCTGTCTAGTGTAGGAAAATCTTATGCATGTTAAATATTTCTCAAGTTTTTCTTATTCTTTAGCGTCAAAGCAGAAATTTAGAAAAACACAGATCTTTATTCATGATACTCTTAAATTTTCCAGTTTCTTTCTACCTGAGACTGTTCAGTTTTTCATAATGAAACTTTTCTGGCTTTCTGAACAACACCAACAAATATTCTTCAGTCTTTCCTTAACCAGATAGTTTTGTCATATTTTTGTTCTTTGAAGTATTACTTTTTTATCTTATGCATACAGACAGCTTTATTTAACTGTTCTGATGGAATTTGGTTTTGTCTGTGGCTGAGTTTTACAGCATTTAAAAGGAAATGCTAATCCACTTGACCATCACCTGAATAACGAAGACATTAGTACTTCTGCATACACTTATGTAGTGCAAATAATTTGTAGTATTTGTTGAGGAGAAAGCTAGTTTGAGTAGCATAAAATTAAAGAAAGAATGTGAAACGAAGAGACATTGTTTTCACCCTTGTTTGTGCTACCAATGATTTTCAAAGCTACCAGCACTATATTTGTGTGTGTACGCCCGCAGTTCTCTTGGAAAGTAATTATAAAACATTAGGGAGATGTGAATATACTTTAAATGCTGGACTGTAATAGTGAGTGGATGCTCTTAATTTGGTTGATATTCAAAATCTCTTTTTCTATTCTGTAGGGATTTTGATACAGAAGCATAATAAGAGGGATGCTTTGGTCATGTTACAGAAGTCAAGGCGGGACTGAGATTAGTGATTGGTTAGTTATTCCATTCCCCTAAAAGGTTTCTTGTGGTAACTTCTAAAAAGGTGTCTGTCACTCTGAAACCCTGTTGGCACTTGGGCTAAGCTGCTTATACCAACTGTACTGATGAACCCATACTCTGAGCCTCTTGCAGTAATCAGAGTATGTATTATACTAGTAAGGGAAGCATAACGAAAAACTGTCTCAGTTCTTACTATAGCTGTAAGACAAGCAGTCGTCTCTTTGTTAGCTCATAACTTCAGGAAGAACTTTTTAGAAAATGATAAGTGTAGAATTTTAATTGCATTTACTGATCATCTTTTAAAGATTATGAAATAAGCACTTTATTTGTCCCGCATAGAAAGGTAGCTGCACTTCAGGAGAATTTTGGGTTCTGAACAGCCTGTCTCTTTCAAACCTTCTCTAACAAAATATATACTTGAATTCAAGATGTACAATAAATAACTGAACTGAGCAATCTATTTATATTTGGGTCCTTTGACATTTTAGGTAGAAACTAGTGAATAAGCGTATGCATGCAGTTACAGGACAGGATCAAAAATGGTAACGCTGTTTTGGAAAGTATACCCTTGGATTTTATTAACACTGAAAATCTGTCTAATCATTGATATTTTTACTGTGTGAATGTAACAAAAATTATCTCTCGTAATACTCCAAGTTTAATTCTATATTCAATGTGTTGCATACAAAAATGTTTTCTTTTTTTTCAATAGCAACCTTAAGTTAAGTTATTCTTCAAGTTAATATTTGGTTGATGATACCCTGCCAAAAAAACCTATATAATCAATGATTTCTAAGGGAAATTACTATAACATAATATTGCTTATAAGATTTTTATAAATTCTTTTTCTAACCTCTAAAAATTTGTTGTATTAAAATAGGTTTCCTCCATTTTTTGATGACAATCCATTTGGTATATATCAGAAGATTCTTGCTGGCAAAATTGATTTCCCGAGGCATTTGGATTTATATGTAAAGTAAGTCCGTGACTCTCAACACTGTCTTTTATATTCTAAACACCCCTGAGCACTGAAGAAGACCAGATACCAAATTCTGATTTTTCTAAAACACTATGTTGGAAGATATTTTAGATTATATTTACTCTTGTAGTCCAAGTAAAATTATGTGTTTGGTAGATCTCAAGCTGGAGATACAGTTGAAAGATACTCTCTGCCTCTCCTACTTTTATGCATACTTTGGAATATTAAATGCTTTTCCACCTTGTACAAAGCTCATTGATACCAGGATGGTGCATGGATGGAAGAAAAGAGGAGAAATATGAGGTGATAATTTAATATGAGTAAAAATCAGGAGAGCGGGAACCGAACATTAAACTATTCCTTTGTATGCATATGTACCAGTTAAATTGCTCTCAACGTAACTGCTTGAATGAACTCTGATACTTCAGAAGTTCCAGTGTGAAATCGACTTCCACTTCTGATAGCAGAGCCTCAGTTCAATATGTAGTCTTATGTATGCATGTGTGGGTTTTATTCATAGTATTTTGTAATCATTGCAGGTGTATTGCAGATTAATTTTTTTTTCCATATTCAAAAATTCCTTAATTGAAATAATTGTTAGTAAACATTAGAACAGAGTAAGTGCAATTTTAAACATGAAGTTCCTCCTCAGAAGCAGAGGTGATTGAATTAATGAGGACAGGAAGTTATTCTTACATTTCCAGGTTAATAATGAAAGGTTTTGAAGAAGTTACTTTAGAGATGGCACTTGCTTACTGTCATAGAATCATAGAATGGCTAGAGTTGGAAGGGACCTTCAAAGGTCATCTAGTCCAACCCCCCTGCAAGGAGCAGGGACATCCCTGACTAGATCAGGTTGCTCAGAGCCTCATCCAGCCTGGCCTGTCACCACTAGGTAAATAGATAAAAAGGTGTATGTCAAATCTAATTAAATCTGTCAAACTTTCTCTGAACTTTCATGAATTGTCTTGCAAAAATAAGAATTTGGGGAGAATTTTTTTAAGCCTCTGTTGGATCATCAGGTGCACTGAATTACACGTCTACATTACGTTAGGCTGATGAGTGTCTCATATTTGTTGTGTCTGTTCTTAACAGTTTTCCCTTACTATCTTAATGATGTTTCCAATTTGGTGTAGTCTCATTGTCTAATCTTCCTGACCCAGTCCATCTCTAGGAAGAAAACTGAGTATCTCACATAGTATTATGTGCAGTAAAGCATTGAGTGTGATCAGATGAACAGCTCAAATTAGGTTACTAGCACCAGCAACCTGTTCCATCTTACTATGGTGAAAGCATTTAAAAGTAGAGATGCTCTTAGCTTCTGTTTGTGATTAGCATTCACAGACCAACACTGATTTCTGCTATCCAGAAAACACCTGATGCTATGAAGTTTCCTACTTATGGTAGTAAGCATCCATATGCAGGTTTTGCTCTTCAGTCTAGATGTGACTGCCCATGAATTGCACGATACATTAATCAACATAGTTGTTGATACACCTGTTTCCTAGCTTTTCTTATCCAGATGATCTTGCAGTGTGTGCTTGGCAGCTTATTCCTGTTACATTCCTGACTTCAAGGGGTCTCATGGGATTCTACCTTGGGCTTTCTTCCTTTCATACTGTGGTTTTGGGTGATCTCACTCATTTCCGTGGCTTCACCTGCTTTCTGCAGTGAGTTGTTAGCATAATATATTTCTCTTGTTCCATCAACCCCTCTTCCTTTTTTTAAACCACAATATGCAGAACTGGATAGTCTTTGACATCTCTGCTCCATTAGCTTAAAGCAAGTGCAAGATTATTTTGTCCTAAGAAGACAGTCTGTTTTTTGCCTTACTTGTGTCGCATTTGTTTTCTCTCTCTTCTTCCTATCAGTTGGTATCTCAGCAAGGATGAAGACTATCTTGGATCCTGTCATATCCAGGCTATGTCTGAAGTATTAGTGCTATTACAGTGTTTATAACAATTGAACTTCATCTCTCTGCTCTTCGGCAGCAAAACTGTTTCTTTTTTGTACTCTGAGAAAACTTTTCTACCTAGATGTACTACTGGTTGCCATTTTTCTACCTCATCACCCTCCCATACTTTTTACCTTTGAATTTGTACCATTTTTGCTTTCCCTTCTGCTGCATGATGTACGCTGTCTCTTACTGTGCTGTATAACTACTGTGTGTCTTGTATAAGTTATCTCTTCACATTGCTCTCTACTGTGTCCCTTTTGTTAGCTGCCTTGCGATTTGATCAGGTGTTTTCTCCAAGTCCTTTGTCCTGTATACATTAAATCCTTGGCACATTTGACCATTAGTTCAGATCTCTTCTGAAAAGCAGCTTCTGCGTGACTGTGATAATAAATTAACTAACTATAAATTCCAAAATAAGACTGTCAGCAGAGTTTTGTTACTCCATTTCTGATAAAATCTAAGTATTAATTATACTCAACCTATTTCTTTGACCATTAATGATTATGGAAAACACCAAAAGAAACAACAGTGCTACAGCATTTTAATGATTTTTTGGTCTGGAGAGACCTTGATGAAGAATTTAATTCCCCAAATACATACAGCAACATATCTATTCATTGACTTTAACACGATCATTTCTAAATTATTCTTTAGAAACTATGTAATCAAGAAGCAATAAACTACTACTTATTTCAATGTAAAGGATATTTGTTCTACTGAATGCGGCAGGTGTCTTCATCTTTAGTGACAACACAGTATCCCTGAGCAAGCTCATCTCTTAACTGTGCTTTTTAAGACAAATTTTTGAAGCAAGCCAAGAATGAAGGATTGAATGTTTTCTGGTTATACAGGAGTAGGAAACTCCATGATTTGTCTTTGGACATATAGCCTGTGAATCTAGTTTTGGGTTTCTGGATTTCTTTTCAGTCCTGCTTCTGTTTTAAAGTCTGGCTATAGCCATTCTTGTAGCCATCTCCGTATGGAGTAGTCTTCTCTGCGAAGAACTAGGACTCGTCAGTCACATGATTTAATTTAATCCAGATATTGACTGGAATGGTCACGAGAGTTTTAAAAATGGCTTTCTGCCTTGACTTTTTTATTCTCCTTTTATCTGGCAATTGAATATTTTTCCAGTTGTATTTAGAAGGAATATAGTTCTAAAATTCAATAGCTTTTCAAACAGTTTAGCCCATTCACTCTCAGTTCATGCATTATTTGTGCATACACTTCTGTGATTTCAAGGATAGGTGACAGAATACTGCTTTTGTTTGGGATTACTCAGTGTTTCAGTTAGGGATGGAGAGAGACAGGTGTGTCATTGATATATTTGCATTTCTTTCTGTAAATAAAGCTTTTTGGTTTCTTTTAGACCATCTGCAAAGTTAAAAATTTGAATTAGCCATACTCTGTAGATCCCCAGCGTTTCATGCAGTATTTAATCTCTCAGATGCATTTGATGCTCTAGAAACAAGAAGGATGGCTAAACTTCCGTTCTTTCCTGTCATTGGTACTTTATACAATGAGACCAGAATGCTGTTGTTCTAAAAATAAATAGCAAAATAATCTTTGAGATAAAAAGTAACAGCTTATAGAAATGTGAAGCCAGATTTTTCTCTCAACTCATAAGTCATGAAGCTAACTCAATAAATTGGGATACTCACTTTGATTTATGTTAGAGTTTTTTGGTGTTTAATATTAAAAGTACTTTGCTATTAAAATAGAAGTCCTTTATGCCTCTAAACTTAGGTTCATCTTTTAAAATGTTGATTTAGCTTTATGTGGAACTGTTCAATGAACTAGAATCTCAGGGGAGGCTTTTAATTTTCAATGAAATTAAAGCTTATAGATGTTACTAGTTTTAGGCAGGCTCTTCCATAGTAGTTTTTCTGAATATTTAGCTGCTGCAGAATTTAAATGTCAATCTATAAAGTTGAGGGTGTGGCTTTATCTGTATTTTTTTATATACATATTAGAGTTGTGTCCTGTCAAATAAGTTTGAGATCCATTTTGAGACTTGGAATACCTAGCAAAATACAAAAATACAAACAAAGATGTGGTACTACTGGAGGAGCCAGAGGAGGACAGAGAGAAAGTTTAGGGGGTTTTTGTTTCTTGAAAGAGTCTAAAAGGAGCTTGCAGGAATTCTTCAAGTTCCTTTTAGAACAGGTTATTCCTTTTTATCATTCATTCTTAAGTGTTCTAAGACATGAAGGAAATGAATGGGTAAATTACACACAGTATTATCTAGTCAAAGGGGGAAGTATGCTCATATTCTGTGATACTTGTATGACAGTCAAATATAAATTAACTATTGCTTAACAGAGAACACATTTTCTTCACTGCAGAGACCTCATTAAGAAGCTGCTTGTGGTTGACAGG
>WHYT01015147.1:0-17360 GCA_009806455.1 Tetrax tetrax | reverse complement strand
CCCCCCCCCCCCCCCCCCAACTGTATAGTATTCACTCTACTAGCTGTCGTCATTTTCACAACCCTGTAAAAATATAGAATTGTCAGCAATTTATCCACTAATACAGTCCAGTAGGTTATTTTGTTTCCTAGACTGTTTGATCTAAAGTATAGGAGATGTCTTGTCATTTTTATGCACGGTAAACATCTGTACACATGAACCTTACATGTATGTATGCGTGTATGGTTTTTTATATATATATTTATATAGTGCATATGAATTGTCAAAATAAAACACAAAGTATATATGTTTTTCAAACAGCTGTGCGGAAGCCTGCCACTTAGGTCCAACAGATGTTTTCCTAGAGAAATGTCACATGAAAATAAAACATGGCCTGCAGAAGACCTTCAATACAATTACACATTTCTTGGTACTTATTATTTCCTGAGAGATTTTTCTGTACACGTTTTCCTTTCATCCCACTATCATGTGTGTAGCTACAATTAAGCTACTCTTTAGAGAGTGGCTGGCTTGTAGCTCATATTCCCGCTATGGGAAGCAGCCTGCACGTTTAGCTTTTTATTAGTAAATCTTCTAAAGGGCTAGACTCTTAATATTTTTTTTTTTCTAGAGAAAGAGGAGAGGAGATTTTCTTGTCTCCTCCTATTCCTTATTGACATGTCCTTCTCTTTATCCCTGTTCCTTTTTGGTCATAGTGTACTTCTTAAAACTTCTAAATTTTTCTCCAAAACAGTAGAGTTTTGCCTCAGCTGCTGCTTATTTCTTCTCTTTTTCACGTTGGTATTCTTTAACTGAAAACTTAATAACCTTTTCAGTTTCTTATAAGTACATTCACATAAAATAGATGTGCCACTACTTTAAAAGAGAGGCAGTTTCAAGAAAAAAAAGGAGAGACAAGGGGACTGGAATAAATGATTGTTAGTTGAAGGATATAGAAAGGATTTCCTTTGAATTTTATAGGTATTACATTTTTAGACCTTTCTTTTTCTGGAAAGCATATACTACCTTTCAGGTGTAATATATCTATTAAACATGTTTCTGATCTTTCCTACTGTTTTGTTGTTATTTTGGGGTTTTTTCCCCTCTTTTGTTCTTTCAGAGAAACTGAAACAGAAATTAATAGAATTTTATGTTTCTAATGCACAGACTTAATTCAATTTTATGAAAGTTTTAAGTAAATGTGTGATTTATCCTTTTTTTAAGAGGAATGTTATTCACTGGTAATTTCAGTTTGCTCAGTTTAAATTTCTTAAAAAAAAAAAAAATAATAAAAAATCGCCTTTAATATTTTGGGGATACTTCTGCACTGTTGCTACAACTGGATGTGCTTTCATGACTGTTCTGCAGAGTGGACTTGAAGAGAAGGAAAAAAACAAAACAAGACAAGACCTAGCAAATCTTGTTTGTGTCAGTGTAGAAACAAGAATGTCTTGCAAAACAAGCTTTTGTGGGTTGGAAACAAAGCAGCCTCCATTGAGTATAATTATGGAGAAACTTCCAGAAGAGAACACCAAAAAGGACATTGCTGTTAATCTCTGGCTTTTATGTAAGAAGCTTGTCAGGGACTACAGAGGTGGATGCTGAATGGTGTAGAACGCTGAAATACGTTAACCATCACCACTGAACTTTTTCAAATAATACTGTTAACAGGTCCCACAAATGTTACTTTCTGTCTTATCTTTGTGACCAGAGTAGATTCTTTGTTTCATTTTCATGTTTTAAAATTATAATTTCAACCTTATCAACTATTGCTTACCTGTACTTCAGCTTTTATCTTGAAAACCCAGAGCAGTGGAATTTTTGTAGCAGTTTGAAGGAAACAGTCTGTTCTTATTTTTCTGCTTTGTAACTTATCTTCAAAAGGGTAATCTGGAGTTCAGATGAATATGCAGTAGTCATGAAATAGTAATGATAAAAATACTTAAGACAATTTTATCTTTTTAATAGAATTTAATTGATGTATTTTGCAAAATATTAAATAGTTTGTTTCATGACCTACAAAGGAGGAAATACAATGCATTGTCGTACACAAGGCAATGCAAGGCACAAATACACAGCTTGACAAAGAATTTGAGATTCTTCCAAGTTTTTGTGTAGTTAGTAAACATAAATTTCTTTGTTGAAATTAAGAGAAGTAGGTGACCTGCTAGTAGTAACAAATTTTATTTCTTAGTGCAACTAGAGGACTTCAAGTTATGTTGGGCTTTCCTTAATTTGTGATTTTTCTTTTGCTTGAATAAAAAAAGATCTTGTAATTAACCTGTAGTTACCGTTTTAGTTATATTGTCACCAGCAAATTATGTGGGTCCTGGAAGTCAATGTGAAGCATTCAACTGATTTTTTTTTTTTTTTTTTTTTTTTTTTTCTTTTTTTTTTTTTTTTTTTTTTTTTTTCCCCTCTCTCCCCCTTCCCCTCCCCTGCCCCCTTGCCCGTATATCAGTGGAGGAATTTTTCTCTGGGCTTTAAATTTCTGTGCCAAGTTCAATTCAGGTAAATGCTTTAATAAAATGTAAAGCATATGGGAGTAGGAGGAATAGGGAAGGTGAGAGAGAAGGATTTATGAATGTAGTTTTAACACACTTTTTATCAGTACTGAATTCTAGTATTATATGAGGGCCGATGTTTGCAAAAGTGATCAACACTGCAAAATGTTTTTAAAGTCCTTTGGAAGTAAAACTGCCTTCTTTCTTTCCTTCCTCAAAGTTCTAACTCATAAGGTTTCTTACAGCAGATTTTCAGTAACATAGGTTGCCATATCCGGTCAATCAGGTACCAATTAAATGTTTGGTATGCCTTCTCTTTGCATTAGTTTCTTACAATGAATTTCTAGTGAGATATTTTAAATTGAGTTTTTACAAAATATATAAGAGATGAAAATGTTCATGATGCATTCTTGTATATATCATCCTAATACAAAGCTGTAGGTGACACTTTATTTATTTGGTTTGGTTTTTTTTATAGTGATTGCTACACTCAGTTGATATTTCTTGTATATCTATTGTAATGAAGTAACATTTTTCAAATTATTTACTGTAAATTCTGATCACATGAATCTGCAAAGAATATAAACTGGATGATAACATGTTTTAGAAGTATTTCAATTCTGAAGTTTATGACAACCTACTGTATTATCAAATAAATAACAAACAAATAGTATCAAAAACTGAATGTTAGAGGTACAAATCCAAAGCCTCAGGTTCCTTTGTGTTCTTTTTTTTAAAAGAAAAAGAAAAAGTTCTGTGTTTGTTAATCTTTGTGATGGTTATATTAAGCTCTTGGAAGATGACATGCTGCTTAATTATACTTCAAGCAAATATGTGAATTGGGTCAGAAATTTACTTTATTATTTCTAGAGACAGCTGTATTCTTCAGAATGTTTTCACAGTCTCACTCTGTTTCATACTGATGAAGAGACTAGAAATACAAAATAGTGGATACAGTGCTCTCTTTTCCCTGTAAAACGTGTAGATTTGCCTGTTGTACAAATGAAGCATTGATTGATGGTTCTGTTAAGATCTTAAATATCAGGATTATATAAATAATAGTAATGGGTGGAAGAGAGAAAATCTACAATAGAGGATTCTCTTTTCTCTCGTTTTGTTTTGGGGTTTGGTGGGGTTGGTTTTGTTAGTTTGTTTGTTTCTCTTACGTATCAGTTCTCAAAACTGGTTTTCTGCCCCAATGCTTACAAGGGAGGTGGGGGTACCAGACATTGCACACAGTGGAGTGGATAGTCCTCTGGAGCAGAGCAGATTGTGCACGTTTTTTCAGCATCGGGGCATTGTGATGTGATTGCCACATTGCAAAAGCAGAACTTTGCTTTTGGCTGAAGCCTGGTAGTGCTATCCCTTAGGAGCCTTTCTTTCCCGTTGAAAACCTGCTGATGACATTATTTCAAAAAGAGAAGCCCAGAGCTAGTGGAAGCCAGACTTTTATCTTTTTGACGAGATGCAGCATAACATTTTGCTGTACTTTATAGCGCTGACTGTGGTATGACTTTTCTTAGCCAGTTTGGTGATCACCTATAAGATTTTCTCATCCTGAAGTGTTTTGTTGGACTCATGACGATAGTTAAGCTCTCTGTTACTGAGAAGGGGATAAAGAGATGAATGTGCTTTGAGAGAAGAAACAAGTTTTGCTCTATGTTAACCCCTGCAATTAATGAAATGTTCTGGAAATGAGCTTTATCTCATGACCTATGACGAGAAGGGCAGATTAATCTCAATGCTAGATACAAGACAAGAAAAAAACCTACAGGTACTGTGAAGCTGGTGGGCAGTACTAGAAATGCAAAGGGTCCTCTGAGGAAAGAAATGGAAAATATACTTCTTGGCATCTCCAAGTTTCCTTAAAAAGATCCATTTGAATTCAGATGCTTTTACAGACATCTTTTTGCTCATAGGCTGCAGGAGAAGGGAGCAGTGAGGAAGGAGAGTGGCAGATTATGCTGTAATGGCACGTACCTGGAAGATTAGTTGTGGTAATCTTTTGCAATAGTTACTTTCAGTGGGCAGAGCAGCTAGAACGTGAGTGCTAGGTAAAATACCTGTATTGTAAGTGGCTTTTAACCACAATATTTACTGTGCTATAAACATAGCATTGGAACATATCTGTGTTGCTGCAAGCTTCTCTCTCTCATGCTATTCATTACTGGTGAAAAAGGTGAACATTTATATATATGTGCCCCTTTTGTTTAATCAGTCTTTTACAGAATTTCTGCTTGACTGTGATGGAGGAGAGGTCATTGGGGAAACTGTACTAACATTTTTGTTGTGCTTGTTCTGACTAGCCTCCCATAGTACCAAAAGTATCCAATGATGGGGATACTTCCAATTTTGAAGCTTATCCTGAAGATGACTGGAACAAGACGCCTCCAGTACCCCCTAAAGATCTAGAAATTTTCAAAAACTTCTGAATGCAATATCTACACTAGATGAGGTATGTCCAAATATCAGGAGTCCTCTTCAAAACATTGCAGGTCTGAGAGCTGTATGCAGAATTTACATCTTCTGATTCATAACAGTGATTTCTTAGAGCTCATAAAACCAACAGGAATCACAGTGATAGGTAATATAATGAAACTGTTGAAATAAAAATGTTGTCAAGCAGGCTTACAGCGTGACAAAGGTAATTTATCTCACAGACTTTGGTGTTCTAAAGTGATGAAGTTATTAACGTACAGATATTTAAGTCTGTCTGTTCTTAAAACTTTTAAAATAATAGGTTAAAAGAAAATATCTAGACTGATTTGACAGACAAGGGAATATGATTGTTCTTGATTGCAAGATTTTTGTATAATAATGAAGACTTTAGTTAGAGGAATAAGATTGTCAGATTAATTCTGTACCCTGGATTCTGTCTTACAGCTGTGATAGATTGATACTTATTCAGTTCACATGTTTCACATTGTACTTTGTGTTTCTTTTTCGTCTTAGAAACTGGAAGGAAATTGAAATGCTAAGAGCGAGTCTGAAGAAAGATGGCGTTCCTATGTAAATGAAGACTTTCTTTGTGGATAAAAATGATACTAACACGCATATCTGGATGCACTGTATAGTAAATAAAGAGATGGAGGCAGGCAACAATAATTTTTTTGCTGTAAACATTTGACATTAGTTTAGTAAATTGTAATATAGTCTGCTCTGAAGTAGACTCACTAAAGTGGTATATTTTAGGATTTATTTTTTTTTTTTAACTTATGGTTAAGTTTCCTGCTATTCCCAGATCCTTTTTGCATAGTTAACTCATAGACTTAATTTTATAAGTTTATACTAAACTTGTGTAATTAAAAGCACAAATTAGTATATATGTATATAATGAATACAATACAACTAAAGCACAGGAACTGTGCAAAGATGTAAATTTTTGTACTTTGCAGAGTCTATGATTTTTATTTTTCAAATAATGTTTTTCAAGAAGTTCTCTAGGAATAAAAATCTTAAAAGGATAAATGAGTTTTTCATCATCTTATATACATTTTATAATTCTTTGTAAAAAATAAAAATAATTAAGTTTTAAAAAAGATTTGTACCTAAAACTTCCAATGCATCACACTTGCAACCATAATACTTGAAAGCAGAAAGACAAGGGCATGTTTTACTGTTAAGATGCATCTTAATGACTAATTTATGAAGTTCTGTTACAGTCATGTCTCTTTACAGACCAGGACACTGAGTGATTATACGCTGCCTGAAATTAGATTACTCAGATGAAGGCTCTCTGTAAACATGCAGTTCAGTGCGTACTGATAAAAGGGCTCTAGGTGGCTCTTACAGGAGTTGTTCTCTCTCAAGCTTGCTGTCTTCTCCAAATGTAAAGCGTGAGCCATAACAGACGTTTTATGTTATTGAAATAGTTGTTGTTGAATGCTTGACATTTCAGAGTATCAGAGGGAAGACTGAAAATATATTAGAACTTGATTTTTCTGCTCCTGCTTTTGGAAATGTCCTAAAGTCTCTGCTGCCAGGAATTCCATATGTACAGAGCTCAAACCTTAGATGATGTAAGGAGTCTCTTTTTCTCATCCTGTACTAGAATCTTTCCAGCAACTTGAGTACACTGTATTTAGGAAGTATTTGCAATACTGCTTCATTTTAAATAGCACCAAATATCAGTATGCGCATATGTATGGATCTATGTATATGAATACACATAAACATGAAGGTAGATTTTATATAAGTCAGGATCTTTTTTTTAGGTTTTTTTTCATGTTATGTATTGCAATACTTGTGTTAATAGTGGGGAATTGATTTTGAAGTGCTTCGGTTTCAAAAGGAAATACATTCTTTCAGATGTTGTGGGTTTAGATAGCATTTATTGAAATTATGATTTTTAAACCAAAAATATTTTTTTTTCAAAAGCACATTAGCTCACTGGAGTTCCACTGCTATGACTGATGACTCTACATAAAACTGTTTAAGCAGATAATAGTTTCTCCGACAAACTGCTCTCCACATTTTTGATCTGAAATGCCATAAGAAACGTAGGCTAAAGATTCATTTTTTTTCCAAACTAAATCCTGAATGCTTATGAAATAGACACTCTAGTAGTTGCTAATTAAATTACCATGTTTATAATTTCATGACAGATCTAGAGCTGGAGTTTCTTTGTGGAAAAATGAGCTCCATTTTCTTTTGTTTAGCTCTAAACAGTACAGAAGTACTGTTGAGAACTTGCAATTTCTAGGGTATTAGATCTGTTTCTTCAAAAAGTGAGTCTAACTTTGAGATAGCATAACTTTTTGCAAAAATGCTTAATGTGTTAAAAAAAAAAAAAAAAAGGCAGGATACTTCAAAGTAATAATTCTGGAATATCACAAAGTCTTCATGATGTTATGCAAGTGCGACAAGTTGATGGCCTCAACTGCCACTCAGTAAATACTGTGTAGGAATGTATAATGAAATACAGGAAAATTCACAGAAAATGATCATTTTAACCTGGTAAATATACCTTATTCTCTTGAAAATGAATCTGATCCACCATATTTCTATCTGTGGAATTAGTTATTCCAAATCAATCATAAAAACTGAAGCACAACTTAGTTTGTCTAAGGGGAGCAAGGACACTTTAGGGTTTGGGGTTTTTTTGTGTAAGCTTACAGTATTTTATGGAATCGGAGTACTACAAAACTAATTTCTAATTTAAAATTATTCATACTGCAAAAAGCAAGTCTGCTAAATATATATATGTTTTGGTTTTTTTTTTTTTTTTTATTTAAAAACTGCACTGTGTTAAAGTCTTCAAAGCTGAGGATATGAAGTTGTATTTGACTAATGTGCCACATTGGTGGTTAGAAATTTTGAATGCTGGAACAACAGGAGATAGTGAATTTTCTTTTTATTAATCTTATCCATTGCGGGCAGTGGATACACTGACACTCATTAGGATAGAGACTAAAGAAATGAATACGTTCTTATTAATAATGCTAATCCATTGACTTTACATTGTTTCCAGAGTCATGTGTACGTATGCCTTACTATTGACCTCATTAACATGCTTTCAATTCTTTTTAATTAAGATCCTTAACAGAAAAAAAAAAAATGTTTTTGAAGCATTATTTTAGATGATCAGTTATTTTCTCTACAGTCTTGAACTTAATGAGCTGTTACTACCTGCCCATTTTATTTATTTGCACAAGTGAGTCTGTTTTATTTTAAGTCTCTGCTGGGACTTCATGGCCCACTATCATGGTTCTGTCTGAGTGCTCATGTAGAAGTCTCCAGATATATACTGCACTAAGGACTCTGGATTTATGGGTTTTTTTTAAGCAGTCTAGAACACTTACTTTCTATTCCAGTATGGTGTTCTCTGAAGTTCATTTTATTATGGTTGCTTCTGTTAACATGTTTTTGCATATAGACTGCTGCATATGGACTGTTTTCTTGCAAAAGTCCATAGGCCTTTGGTATTCTGCTTCAGTGAACGAGAATGTTAAACATTAAAAACAACCTTTATTTTTGAGTTTTATATATATATATTTCTAATTGCCCAATTTGAGGTTTTAAGTAATACACATGCATTGTAAACTCAATTGCCTTGTAACCAAATGATATAAATGCTTCATGATTTCAGTGGAGAACATCCTGTAGATTTTTCTGTAAATTAGCTTGATCAATGAATATGTGTGCTACTGAGCTTTAGTTACTGTGATCTTCCACTGTAGAAAGTCATTGTTGATTGATCAAAATATAGGTACTAAACTATGTTTAAATGGATGAACAGGGATTTTGCAGTTTTGAAAGCAATTAAGATATGGCTGTTCCTCAGCCCATCTGCTTGCCATTCAGAAGAGTTGTGATGCAGTGCTTCCTATGCTATAGAATTATTTTTCAGCTTTCAATGACTGTAGCATGATTCCTTTTTGTACTGTACTGTGTACAGACTTTCCATGTTTTGCACTTTTCTATGGCAAACCTTGACTGCTTTATAAATAACTCTGTTGTGTAGTAAAGTAGCGTTAGTGGTAGCAGGCATTTGTGTACTGCATAACCAGTCTGAACTGCTAGACTTGCGAGGTTAACTTGAACTGATGTTGTATGTTGCTGGTTGCTTGTTGTAGCTCACATGTATAAGTACTGTTCAAAGTTACAAGGTCAGCCCTCATTGCACAATGAAAATCACTGTGATCTGTACATAAACGCTAGTAAAATTTTATTGCCATTTAATTTATGTAATATCTGTCAAATCTGGATTCATTTAATAAACCTTTATATCTTTTTAAATGTTTAAACCTAGTCTGCTTTCATTTGTGTTGGGAGGAGGTGAAGGTTCTTCATCCAAAAATATATGAAGGGGACAGAAGAGGAATAGAAAAACAGCTCTTCTTTTCAGGATTTAAGTCTTTTAAGTGCAAGACGCAAGTGGTGGGACATACTTCAGTTGATGTGAAGAAGCACCAAAAAGAATATTTTCAAATTCATTTCCGGTAGCGCACTGATAATGAAAAGCGTTAACTCAGACTTCTCGTTAAACTTTGATTAAATGACCCTAATTGCTTCAACATTTTCATGGCTTAATGACCTGAACACTGTCTGGAACACTCATTTCGATCTGTTTCTTTAAGCATCAAAAAATATTCTTATGATGTCAGGGACACCTAACTAAACCTTTATTTCATCTTCCATCAAGAACTTCAAAAGTCCATTTAAGAAACATTCGTTTAGCTGTTGGTATTAAATTACTTCTCTGAGTAATTGTATTTTATTTGTAACCACTAGATAGCTTAATCTTGCAGACATAATTATGTAGGTATAGAACCAACTGGATACAGTTTGGACTAGTTAAGGGTTGGTTTTTGAACACAGAGCTCTGTGCTTGCTTTCTGCCTGGCTTAATTCTGAATTTGTGCATTGATGTTTTTCTCTTGTAAACCACTATGTCATGTGCTTCAAGAAACTGTTAATGGAAAGTGAAGGAATTTTGCAATGAGCGCTGGCAAGCTTTTAGTCAATGTCTTTGAGATGAATCAAAAGAACTACTCAGTTAAAGCATACGAAATTTTTGTTTGCTGGTTTTGTTTTGGGGTGGGGGACTACAGTTGCAGCTTCTGCAAGAAGCTGTTAGAAGTTTGCCCTTTGTCTGGTGAACTCGACTGGGTCTAGGGCAGACCTGCTGCTGGCCAGGTTGAGCCGATGCGTGATGGAATGTTCCCTGATTCCCAGAATGCCTCTGTGAATAATGTATCTAAGAAGGGGAAAAGTAAATTAAAAAACCCAAAGAAGATGATGTGAAAAAGCTGAAGCAGAGGGGCAGCGAGGGGGAGGCACGAGCCTTGTGGGCCTTGTGGCCCTCACCCTCTGACCTCCCACTGGGCAGCCGTCTGGGCCCAACTCAGCCTGGCCTGGCTGCAAGAAGTGGAGAGAAGATGTGACGAGAACCTGAGAGGCGTCTGCTTGAGTCTGTGAAGAATTTCTTGTGAGAGGAACAGCTGCAGACACCAAGGTCAGTGGAGAAGGAGTGGGAGGAGTAATGCGGCTCCTGGCCGAGATTCCCCTGCAGCCTGTGGTGACGACCATGGTGGAGCAGGTTGTCCCCCTGCAGCCCATGGAGGTCCATGGAGGAGCAGAGATCCACCTGCAGCCTGTGGAGGACCCCACACCAGGGCAGGTGGATGCCTGAAGGAGGCTGTGGCCCGTGGGGGGCCCACACTGGGGCATTCCATTCTGGAGAGACTGCACCCCATGGAAAAATGACCCACACTGGAGCAGTTACACGAAGGACTGTAGCCCGCGGGTGGGACCCCATAACGGAGCAGGGGAGGAATATGAGGAGTTCTTCCGTAATGGTAAATTTAAGGATCTCTCCCTGTCCTTAGCTCACGCCTCAAGCCTTTTTGTTATATTGTCTCTCCCTATTCTCTCGGACAGTGGGAGGATTGAATAAGAGACTGCCTAGCTTGGTCCCGAGTGGGGCTAAACTACAACGGAGTGTTAGCGAGTGTCCAGGGTGTTGGTAAAGAATTTGATTTGGTGTCGTCTTCTTATCCCAGCCTTTTGCTATGTGGTAGGGTTTTTGTTCGTTTGTTCTAACCTTAACCTAACTGTATCTTTTTTGGCTGCACGTATGTTGTGGTTTTGTTTAGTGAGGGGGGCCTCACTATGACAACATAGAACTCTGGATCTTAGATAACAAAGGCCATTTTAAATATGCTTTTTCACTCATACAGGGCACATAAGTTTTGATGGTGTGTAAATCTGTTTGAACATACTCGCATAGCATTACTCACTACTCCTGAATCTGTCTCACTTCCATGGTCCCTTAGCCCTTTATACTGCAAAACACTGTTAAACAGCATTTGATGAGAGTACACCGTTCTGTGACCTACTGTTAACCGCTAACAGTATGATATTATAAGAAATGGTTGAAAGCAGTGGGCAGTGTTGCAGCTCTGACTCTTGCCCAGTACTTTATAAATTGATATGTAATTCACGTGTCGAGCTCTTCCTTGTTTGAACTCCTGCTAGCCGCCACATTCTCAGCTTCAGAATTTAGACAGCTTTTCACAGGGGTAGGAAAGGCTCTTGTGCTGTCTCAGGGGAAGTCTAGCTTTCCTTTCTCTCTTCCACTCCTCCTTTCCATCTACCCTGCAAAAAAAAGGCCACGCGTGAATGTATGTTAAGCTTCGTATTTGTCCTTTGAATGAGGAATATTATAAAATTTTACCAAGCTGAAATGTAAGAATTTCTTTCAATGTGACAACAGAAAATTTCAGCAGTAAGTAGGGTTATCATACCAACTTTGACTTATAATACGGTTTTATCTGATTCGCTGCATTTGTTTCAGTGCCAATAAGAATGTGGTGTTGGGGCAGTTGAGAGTGAAGCATCTCTTACTGCATCTATAATTTAGGACACTGGCCACTGGAATCTCTGAGGGAAATCCCCAAATTAATACGTAGCGCAAAAATGCAGACCTATCTTCTAGTATGTGAAACTCAAAGGTGCTGTGCAGGTGCCCTCTCTACTGCACTGATTTTTACTTAGTTTATCAGACTATATCACAGATACCTTGAAAAGTGTAGTCTGTTTCAGCTGAAACAAATAACCAACTTGGCTTTTTTTTTTTTTATTCCTCCTTGTCTCCAGCATATTGTCCATATGCTGGACTATGCTAATAAGACAAATGGAAACGAGAAAATTATCTTGGGAAGCCAAGTAAGCTTGAATTGGACTTCAGTCCAAGAAATAACTTGGTATGCCTCAACAGTACATGCTTTTACATGTAGTTGCTCTATCACTAAAGGTTGTGGAGAAGATTGTGCCTGTTCTAGCTTTATGCTGGCTGCTTAACTATAAACTGCTTTTCTTCCCAATATTGTATAAAAAGAGGTAGTTGTAGGAGCTATAGTTTATTTCATGTTTAGTCAGTAATTAGTCTAATTTAGAGAATCCTTGAGACTCAAACCCGTTGGTTAGAGAATGAGAAAAGCGCTTTACAGTCATCGTCCACTTAATTTCCTGTTCTGCACAAGTGCAAGATGTGCAGAGGAGGTGGCTGTTCTTTGAAGGACCAACTATTTTAAGCAGCTTTGTGAGAATGTAACTGAGCAGCTTAGCAAATACTAGGACTGAACCTTAAAAAAAGTCTGAGCTTTTCCATGGCAGCTTTCTTTTAAGTCCAGCTTTCTTCAGAAGTTAAGCATTAGCTCATTTTTTTTTTTTATTTTTTTTATTTAGGGTACAAAACTAAAAGATTCTCAGCTGTTCAGTGTTTCTGAAGTTTACTGAACAAATATCATAAATATGGAGTGTTTGAAGTCGTGCATGTCATACCTGGTACTTTCTCTAACCTGATTTTAATTTCTCAATTAAAAAGAAATTCTAAGCTAATTTAGGAGTCCTTTCTAATCCAGGTGTTTCTGAAAATGTTTAACTGAAGCAGGGCTACTAGACTGTGTTAATATAGTAAAGCCTTCACGAGTGGCATCTCTTTCATTTCTGCTTCTTACCAGTTTCCTTTGAGGAATGCTGACTGAATTACTCAACATTCTGTTCTTAGTTTTTGTTCAATATTTTACCCACTCTAGTAACATGTTTTGCAAAAAATTAGCACAGGTAAGTAAGTAGAAGTAGGTAAATTATTTAATCTTTGTGTTAATAAAGCTGAGCTGGGAGTACATATATAAATGTTTTATTGAGGAACAGCAAAGTTTATTCTAGATTAATATGTTTCAGTGTATTCAGATTCAGAATTTTTCTTACTGGCCTCTGAAAGCAGCGCTGCAGTCCTGTGCCAAATTTGCTTCCTTCTGCCAGTCTGTCGTCATCCATGTAGCAGCAGTAAGTGACCTCATTAACTCAACTGATCTATGAGAAATGTTCCCCTGCTGTGAACTGAACTTTGGATCAAAAGCGCTACTTCTGCTTAGTTGATCTGAAAAGGAATTTCCAATAACTGAGCGTAGCTGAAGTCCCTCTATTCTCCCTGCAGGTATTTGCCACTGGGGAGCAAGACTATTGCAATATGCCATGAAGTTACACAAAATCCAAATGGCACGTTCTGAACACATTATAAAATCTTTACATAAAACTCCTGTGACTCATGTAATCCCTGGCAAAAACTCGGTGATGCAAGAAGTGTGATGGTGGATCAGTTAAGTAAGCGTTGTTAGAGACTGAGTCTGTTCTTTAATTTCACTGTCTGGACATTGAGAAAAGGGAGATCTTTAATTATTTTTTCTAGGCAGGCCATCAGTATGTGAGTGGTTATTACTTTTCAGCCAGGTTTTCTTGTTGACCCTTGGTTTTGAAATAATGAATTTTTTGATTGTGAAAATGTCTGTGAAGTCTGTGTGGAGACTCTTTAGATCCTGACAATAATTAACTGGTTTTAAATTTTATTTATACAGCTGGTGATTATTTACAAGGAAAATATGACAGGTTTGTAATTAATATGTTAATTTGTCTAAAATTTTAGTACTTTAATACACTGACTTGGCAGTCAAATAAAGAAAATCTGTGAATTCAGTTTAAGAACAAGATATTAAAAATATCAAAGCTTTTTATGTAAAATGTTTGAAGATTGGAAATAGAGTAATAATGTATGAATAAACAGGTATCAGGAAGGTGGACTGATGTCAGTTCTTCAGCTAGGGATTAAAACTGGAAGCTATTGAATGAGGAAGGAAAGAGGAGGTGGGCACCCATTCCTGTCTTCCACCCACATGTCAAAATATATGCAGTAGAAAAAATGTAGCTATGGCACCAGCTAATGTCTAAGAGTGAAGCTGAGATATCTACAGGGTGGAGAGGATAATTTGGGAGGGAGGTAACTACCTCTTCCTTCTTCCATTCCAACCTCACCCTAGGACATTTCTGAATAAATCATTAAACCCTTTCTAACTGTGTAACTGGAACTTTTTTTGATGCTGAAGGTCTACGTGACTGTACAAAAACCGAAAAATTTTTCAAAACTGCAATCCAGGCCGTGGTGAATGCTCCACAGCTTGTCCTCTATTTTGTATTAGACAGATAGGGTAGTTTCATTTAAAAATTGATGAGGTGAGGTATGGTGGGGGTCACTTACCTGCTGACAACAAATTGTTCATTGTTGTCATTTATTCATACATTAAATGCTCGTTGTATTACTTTAAAGTGTAAGTCTTTGATAGCAGTGTAGAATCTGACTTATTACCCCCCAAACCAGTGTTTATTTGGATGGAAAAGAGCAGCTGATAGTGTTAACTGGTTTTTTGTTTTGCTTTGTTTTTTACAGTTTACATTTAAAACTACTAAGTATGTACCTGAAACATTAAATGACTTAAAGTTTGACATGTCACATTTTTTAAGCAAAGGAGGCATTACAGCTTTAAAATACGGAAGTTTTTCACTATGTTTGTTCCAGTATGTGTGTTAAGCAAGAAAGATGTCAAAGAAAGAGTTAAATTGCCAATATAAGCAAGTTTTCAGCTCCTGGGTTTTCTGCAGAGTAAATGTCTTTTAGTAGGTAATAAGTTTACCAGAAGATGAGATTCATGGAGTAGAATAGCCTCACAGTAATGATAACCTGTCAGCCTGGAAAATAAACTTCTGTTAGGCTGGTGGTCATAGACAACAGTGGCAAAAGTTTTCAAATTTCCAAGTATAAAAAAAGAAGATTAAATGATTAAACAGTGGAGTGATGATTTGTCATTGTAATTAAAAAATAAAATTACTTTCTTATCATGCCAGAATCATAAACAGTACAGAAATTTATCCTCCTTTTTTAACTTTGTTAGAAGTCTCTGTGTTCTGGCTTTTCTTCTTGATTTCAAACTCTCAACAATAATAGTAATTAATACAATAAAAATGCAAATGAGGAGATGTTTACCTTGTAATATCTTTAAGCTTCTTGTTTAGTCTGTGCATTGAGTGGAGATTTTATCCTACTTGAAATAATTCAGTCTATAACTCTTTTCTCCCTAAATCTCTATGGTTGATCTTAGATTGGCATAGCTTCAAGCAGCTAAAAAGCGGAAAGCTACAAAAAGATTATAGAAACAGTGAATGACTTTTAGAACATATGTTGTCCAAAAGTGTGTGGTGATTTTTTGTTTGTTTGGTTGGTTTTGGTTTTTTTTCTCTGCATAGGGCCATAGCATATGATGTATTGGAAAGAAAAATACAAACCACCCTGAGGATCGGGTTTGAGTTACAGTATAGTTTCATATATTGTCAAAAAGTTGTTGTGTTTACTGGCTTCTTTTAGCTAGTTCCCTTTAAAGACAACCATAGCTGTATTCTCCTGTATTGTTTTGGAAGTGTTTGCTTCATGTTCAAGCTTGCGTCCCTGTTGCCCTGAGGGTGACATTCAGTGTAGTTCACTTCTGTTTATCCTATTGAAAAAAATCTCTGATCCTGTTTCTTCTCAAGGTGCTAGGGGAGGTAGAAGTAATAAATTACAGATTAAAACAATGCATTATTGTGAGTCATATCAAAGACTATGAGTGAGAAATAGACCAAAGCATTCCAAACAAAAGAAAGAGAAAAAGCCCTATCATGCTAATGTCTTTAAAAAGATTTCCAGCAACATGATTAAGTTAAAACTCTTTAAAACAAGATCTTAAGATACAAAGCTTATGGCTCAAATACAATTTCTCCTATTAATGTCACTTGTTTCATCTGCCCAATCTATCTCATTTTGGAAATTTTGAATAGGGGAAAGTCAATAAGTAGAGGTTTATGTAGTTGGCTGGAAAAAGAGAGTCTCTGGGTAAGGGAATAAGTGCAAGAAATTATTTTGTACAAATTTATCTTAACACAACAAATGTTTACCTGTGGCAAGAACAGGGGGAAAAATATCTGCGTTGCATTTGTATCATGCTATCACCACAGCACATTTAGACAGTGTTCCTTTCATTGGTTGAGGCTATAATTTTTTCAAATTGGAAAAGAGACTATAGAAAATAGAAATCTTCAACATCTTGTTCCTTTGATATTGTATCCCCTCTGCTTCTGTAAGAATAAAATCAAAACCAATGAAAAAAAAAACTACCACCCTTGAAGTAGTTGATTTAAGGCACATGCAGATTTTAAGGGTAGTGAGAGTACTTGAAACTAAAGAAAAGTAACATCTCAAGAATGGAAGAGGAAGTGTTATTTCCTAGTTTTGAAAGTTTTCTTTCTGAATCTCATACTCAGTGCCTTATTTTACACCAGAGGGACTCAGGACTTCAAATATCAAGTTAAGTAAATACATTTGAGAGGGGGAAGGAAAAGTTTTGACTTTCATTTGATGATTTCACAGAGTGACAGGACAGCTGAGGTTGGAAGGGACCTCCATAAGTCATCTCGTGCAACCCCCTGCTCATGCAGGGCCATCTAGAGCCAAAACAATAAAACCATGTTTTGCATTCATCACAAATGACATTGTTGGAACTGTCCCCAAAAGTTAAGAAAATAAGATATACAATGCTATTTTTTTTTTATATTTCACTTAAAAATAAAGGATTTATAGATTTTTTTTTTCTATTTTAAAGTTTTCCAAACAGCCACCAAACTAATAAATTAATTATTCTCACAATTTTTAACTTCAGCAGGGTTCAAAATAATGAGCTAAGGAACTTACACAGCTCCTTGTCTTCCCAACTGCTGTGGAAGGATTGTTTAACCTCTCTGGACTTAATGAACATCTGAAGTAGTAAGATGAACTATGTGTTGATGTCTACTGCTGCATGCTGATTGCTCATGACAAGCAAGTTCTTATAATGGTGATGCTGATTTGCTGTCTCAATAGACAACTTTGGGTTTTCGTTTGGAAAAAAAAAATCTGATTTTGTACGTTAACCAACTTGTGTTAGAAAGAATGTTACCTTGTAGACTTCTATGTGTAGAACCAAGTTTCCAGCAGTTCATAAACTTTACCTCATAAAATTTACCTCAGAG
>WHYT01015146.1:247891-349179 GCA_009806455.1 Tetrax tetrax | reverse complement strand
GCGCAAGCCAGCTGCCCCCCGGGGCCGGGACCTCCCCCGCCGGAGCGCCGTGTACCTGCCGGGGTGATGGAGGCCGCCCCGCCGTACCGGCACACGGCGCCCGCTCAGACCCGCTCCCGCCTCGGCCGCCGAGAAAGTTTCCTGACGTCAGCGCGGGCGGGCGGGGGGCCGCGCCTGCCTCCCTCCCTGCCGGGCTGGGCCGCCGCTGCTCCCGGGCTCCCCCTGCCTCCCGCCGCCGGCCGGCAGCGAGGGACCAGGCAGGCGGCGCCGCCGGCACGGGCAAACGCCGGCAGCGGAAGGGTTGCGGCCCGCCGCGCTCGACAGGGGGCGCCGTGGCAGCTGCGCCAGACGCGGCCCCGCGCGGCGGCGGCGTGAGGCGGCGGGACCCGCAGGCGTTGGGGAAAGCGATGGCGTGACCGAGGAGCGCTTTGTGACTTCGTGGCCGTGTGGAGGGTGGGCAGGGGGTAGGGATGGCTGGGAGCGTGGGTGCCTACGGCAGGGAACGGGGCAGCCGGGGCAGCACAGCCCTGAAGGATGTGTACACCTCACGTGGGAGCCAAGGTTGTTTTAAGGAAGCTCTGCCTTGGGGAAAAGTCTCAGGAAGCAAAAAAATGTGGGGAGAAAAAAAAATTGTCAAGAAGAACCAGCAGTTGAGAAAGTGGGGATTAGAAGTTAGCAGCTCAGCATACCTCAAGGAAATACCATTTAAAAAATTTACTTCCCCACAGTTGGTAAATCTACCAAAAAAAAAAATTTTTTTTTTTTTTTTTAAGTTACTAAGGCATAACATCATTCTGGCTTTGAAGTATTATCCATGTCATACAATCTCAATTAAAAGGTGTTTTCGAAATACCAGAACAGTGTAGAACAACGTATTTTTAGTACAGCCATAGGAAACACAAGTTACAGACAACAATGTTCCTGCAGAAAGACAAGGAATTCATGTCTGCCCTATTTCTTTTACTGCTGGTGGCCTTCTGCCATGATACTGCCAATAAGGGGGCAGGAAGTGTCTTTGGAAAGGCAGGCAACTCATCTGTTATTCCCCTGGCTGATTTTTTTCCTTAGCATAGTGAAAAACGCCTTTCACTTTTCATGCAGCAATAGGCAAACTTCAAGCATGGCCATTTCAAGAGCAGAACAAAATATGTCACAAATCAAAGCAAAGGTGTTTTGTCTGCAGTGGGCATTTTCTTTAAAGGCAAAATGGGAAACAGCTTAGGGTGGCAATTTACAGTTCGGAATGTAAAGATCATGAGAGGAAAACCCATCAAGGGCAGAAGTCAAGAGCAGGCAGTTTTTTAAATCCGTAAGCCCAAGATAATGGCCATAATGTGAATCACGTAAAAAGTTAATTAGGGTGACTGCCTTTTCCATTCACTGCTAAACTACAAACACCCTCTAAAATACACAAAAACAAAGCAAATAATAATAATGTGTACAGCAGACAATTTTACTACTAAAGCTTCTGAAATTTTCCATCAGTTCGTTCTCTCCCACGAAGGAAAAATGCTAACATCTTACGCCATTTCAGAGTTATTTGTATATTTCCCTAGCAAACTAACAGACTATGAAGCAGTTGCAAAGGATCATTGTGTGGATAGTTGTGACCATCATAGAATCATACCAGCAGAATTCCAGAAGATCCACAGACAGAAGTGAAATTCTGCAAAGGAAGGAAATTGGAAAATACTTTGGGAGAAGTTGTATGGGAATTATATTCTACACATAACAACACAGCCAGGAATTGTTTTCATCATCCAAAAATACATCTTAAACATTTCTATAAAACAAACAAACAATATGACGCCCTAATGAACCTGCCTTTACTGCAATGTTAATACAGTTGAAGGGAATATCTAACAAATTTGAGCAAAGCACTAATTCACAGCTGATCCATGAGTGGTCAATAAGCAATTTTATTTCCTGTTGTTGTTACCAACAGCTATTCCCATACACACTTCCGCAGCATCTTGTTGGAGCTGACAACCGCATTGCATGCACCTCAGCCATTCGTGCCTGTCAAAAACATGGACAGGAAGGATGGGAAAAGAAGTAATGTATGAATTCTATGCAAACATGGAAGAAAATAAAATGCTACCAAGAACCTTAGTTTTTAGTACTTTGAGAAATAACAACACAGACTAACCTAGTCTACAACAAGTTTGACTTGTGTTAAACATTTAGACTTTGCCGATTCTTCATGTTTGTGTGACTTTTTCCATGCAACGAAGCAGTTCATGTTCTCCTTTCTTAGACAAAACTACAACTCATTTCAGTGTCAAGAGGCATCTTCATGCATTTGGCATTTTGTAATATACATCCAAAGTTGGAGTTGTTTGTGTGTCAAACAAGTACTAAAACTTATTCAGTAAGCGTACAGTTTTTATTTTGATTAGACAAGCTCAGCTGCAGTCTAATACCTGCACAGAGTCCCAAAGTTTTGATCTATTAAAAGTAAACCTGTGTATCTGTAAATTTAAGTACTTCCTTACATGTTTTATGTTTCCCAAATGTAAAACTTCGGTAGAATTTTACTAGAAGTCTAATAAAGGTCAGTAGCTCTGTCACAGCAGCAAAGCAGAGCACAGGCTAGACGAACAGAAAACATTTTACTATCAAAACACATGTTTTATTCAGTTTCACAAAGATGATTCAGAAAGCAAGTAAAATTAAGGGCACTTTAAAATATTTTTATTGTACCTTAGCAGATTCTTCACAGAAAATAAAAAAAATGATATAGGGGTGTGTTTTTAGTTACTGGGTTTTTCTGAAGTCAAGTATGTTTGATGAAGTCAGGGTAAATTTTGTCCAAAATAAGTTATACTAGCTTAAACGCAATGAAAATTAATGTATAGAATATAGTAGCTCAGGAAATTAGACTTGACATAATCCCTTCTGCATGCAATTTTTTTTTTTTTTTAAGTGAGTACTCAGTACATAGGAAGCTTTGTATTTCTTCTGAGGTATATTTTTGACATAATCTGTATTGAAGTACTTAAATAAAAGGAATCTAGAGCAAACCTATTTTTGACTTATATTTGCTGCATATTATTTGAAGGGAATAAAGGAAAACGTGATTTCTTTCTTCTACTGTCATTTCTTTCCATCAACAATGTCATCCTAGGGATGGAATGAGAACAGTGTTTGAGAGAAGAAGTAGAACAAAATATATGAACTCTTGCATTAGTACCTCTTCATCTTAATTGCCAATTGGTGTGATGCAGGAAAAGACTAAGAGCAAAAAATAACACAGTGACTTCCTCTGTAGTCTACATCCCCCAAAACCTGAAGGGGACTACATAAGGTCATTACTGGGGCTATCATTCTTGAGTTGATATGTTGAGCAAAGATAACACAAGAATTCAAGAGAGAACAAAACCACATTTAGGAACACATGTTTGCACCTTGGTTCCTTACACAAATAGATCTGTTTTATTGTTCTCACAAGGCTCTAAGTGTCAGTCATGTAAACAGATGGTGAAGACTGAGTGGAGATAATAGAGGATAAGCAAAAGCAATGGAATCAATATTCATTTAGATCTGGAGCTATGCCAAGATCAAAGAGTAAATAATCACTGGGACTAGTTTATCAGAAAATAGTTACTAGAAGGAACAAAGATTAAAGGATTGCACCAATTAGAAAACCTAAGAAGTTCCACCTCCCTGCTGAGCACTATCTCACCTCTCATATAGACTAAAAGCTCCCTACCATTACTCTGTGGGGATGTTAAATAGCTAAGAAACCAAAGCAATCCTCTTTCAGTCTGTCTTCGGAAGAAACACCGCCAGGCAGAATTGTGCTCCTAATTTCATAATTAGCTTCTAAGCCTTTTAATATTATCACAGTGGTATAATGTACATCTTCATTTTAAATTTTGCTTACTTTGCCACAGATCTGTAAATTGACACATTGTAAATAAAAATCACATCCTCACATTGATCTTGATTTTAGGAGGATGTAAAATGCTCTATGTTTCAGTTAAGAGCCAGACATCATTAGCAGTGTGATCAGTTTCCACATCAGAGACGGCAAAAGCCAAGAGTAGCCAGCCAACCAGTTGCCTTATCCTCTATAAGCTTAATTAGCCAGGTAACAGGGAAACTGTTGGTCAGATCAGAGCATATGTCAGTCTCTTGAAAGCAACTCTGTAGCATCCCATTACCTGAATTTTCACTTCTGTTTGTCAGTTGACCAAAAACTCTTTTGAGACAAGATTTATGAGAACACACAGCAGAGGCTTATGTACAATAGATCTGATGTGGGGAGAGGGAAGGAGATGAGAAAAAGCTATGTTTCTAGCTTGATTAACTGGGAATGCAGTTGTGTTTCAAGAATGTGAAGGGTTATTGACTCAAAATTACTATTGCTTGTGTTCCTCTTATATTCCCATTTATGAAGGGATTCTTGCTGAGTATTTGATAGTATTTTTACTCATTATTATGTATTTCCTTATCATTATTATAATTTTTCATGCAGAACTTCTGACATACTAACTCTGTTTATGTAACTTGCCTCTACAAAGCCAAGAGAAAGAAACAGACATTGAGCACTTCATTCTAAAGGTTTGAGAAAAGGAAGAAGCAACAGAATTCTCATCAAAAACAAAAGGCTAATATGTAGTGTTCTTCCCAGAGAAGAGAGCAAAATACTTAATACCATCACTTTTTTTTCCTGAGCCAGTTATCCTTTCAAGTGTAGCAGAATGTCTACTTAGGAAATAATTGGAAGTGGTTTAACTTGCTTACCCTATGACAAAAGCCCAGAACAACACAGCCCAAAACTTAACCATGCCATTAGCTTAAGACAGAAAGAATAAAAGAAATCATTACACTATCATCTACACTACAGATGGACATCAGTTTTTAAAATGGTGCCACAAAAATGTACTGAAGGATGCCTAAACCCAAGTTAAATTTCAAGTTGGGTCTCAATGAACTCAAGTGTTTTTCCTCTGGATTTCATAAAGAGTAATATTATAATATATTATTAAAATATTTATACAAGAATAAAACCTCTAAGTAGAAAAAAAAAAAATCTTTGAAGCCTTTGCTTTTAGGGCTTCTCTTAGAAGAAATGTTAGAAAGGAGATTTAGCTCTAGAAGCATCTCTAGTCCCTTGATGTAAAGGCTACAGCATCTATCAACAGGTAAATTGGAAACCAAAATCTTCAAAGCTATTTAGTAAAATAGCCTAGGCAAGGCCTCACAAAAGCAAGAATTATGCAAGGCCTTTAATCCAGACCAAATCAATATTACATATGCATGTGTCATAAACCAGACTTTCCTCTATTTTTCTTTTCTTCTTTTCTATATGTAATATTTACTTCTACTTTATGCAAAATTGGATATAGACGCATGTGCAGTTAAGGATGAGTTACTTATTTACATTAGATATATCTCACAAAGACTTTGATTTGTATCTCTAAGACAATATAAGTGAAGCATGCATTTAATATGGATGTTAAAAACCTCTGAATTATTTTCCACATATAATGCAAAATTAAAAAGTTATATTTGTGATCTGTAGGAGAGGGACTAAACATCTAATGACTACACTGTAGTTTAAAGTCTGGAACATAGTTATCCACATTGTGTTCTGCAGAAATTAAATCTTAAGTCAGCTGTACCATCATATTATAAACCAGTTGTCTCCATGGATCATTAATACTTTCAAAATCATGACACATTCATTGCTTACTCATTTTTTCATAGAAAAAATGTTTCATACAGAAGTTCTACAGTGTAAATATTTTGATATATGTCTTCTGTCCTGGAACATACATGTCTGGAAAGCAGGAAGTGCCATTAATCACTTCCAGTGGCTGTTCCATCTTAAGAATCCTCAGTAAATTCTAAACTATGAATTAGTCTTTTTTAGGTAAAACAGTAGGAGCAAGAATCACTTCGGTGTTTGGGATTGATGATTGCCAGATCCTGGTGCATACTTCTTCAGAGCTGGCATGTGCAGGTACCTTCAAGCAAGGAGAACAGAACACAACCTTGTAACTCAAGATGAGCCCCTGAGTTAACATCTGAAAACAGAGACTTTGAATAGACTTGGTCAGATATTTGAATTAACTTCTATTTTTTGCTTTAAGCTTTTAGGAACTCTTCTTGAATTCCAGGAGTGAGAAGTGAACTATAGAATTATTTCTTATTTGACAATTGATATGTGTGATTTATGAACACATTCAGAAGTCTGAAGTGCTTTCAACCAGACACAATTTCACACATTTCCATAGCTACTAGACCATGAGGCTTTTCTGTTATTCTCTGCCAAACAGCTCAAACTCAGACTTTTTTCCAATTTCCTTGGTAGATCTCACATGATTATTAGTGGGTTTATCCTGTCATGGTAATATTTTTACACTTTAAGAAGAAAAATAGCTCAACTTGTAGACAGTTTGTAATTGGACTGAGATGTTGCAGGTGAAATTCAACTCTTTCCTAAAAGGTAGTAGTGCATCTATAAAATAAAGTAACAGATACAAGGAACTTGTACAATCTGGACATGATTAAAACATATCTAAAAGCCCACCTATGACTAATAACATTCCAAACTCTGAAGTGTATATGTATTGTCTGTCTTGGAATTGCAACTCTTACAGAAAGGTCTTTCATGCCCATGCCTTCAGCAGTCTCAGAGATATACCTTTAGCTAGAACACTGGTCACTGGTGTTCATCTGCCCCAGGCTGAGGTTAAGCACTGGCCTCCCCTTGTGGGATGCAGTTATCATTGCTGTTAAATGATCTTCAGATGCTTTTCATGAAAACAGAATGATAAATGAAAAGAATAAACATCTCCCAGGATTTGGACCGTATGTGGGTCTATCTCTGAAGTAGCTGTTGCATAAAACTAATCTGAAACTTATCAGGCAAAAAGCCCAGCTGAGTTTTCTAAGAAATGCCACAAAGAGTGCATTCTAAGCTTATATATGATTACATGGAGTACAATCCTTGACCTGGAAGTTCAAAAAATGCTATTGATGAAGCAGCATTTTAATACTGTTATAAAACCTCATTGAAGAGGAGCCTTAACTCTCTCCAGAACTCCTACATCCCCCTAGTGACTATTTAAAATTCAGCACATGTCAAAATGGAGCCTAAGCATCCCCTTGAAAGTAACTGCTAATTTGTAATGTTACTATATTAGTCAGAAAAGTTATGGGTCCTGATCCATTGAATAAAGAGCAAACAGTTCACACAACTACACTAACGCAACACATCACTGGGCAAAATATAGTATATTATAGCTGTACTAAAGACATCAGGTATTCACTCTTCTGTGTGGTAGGCCTCATAGCCTGCCTTCATGTAAAGGCATTAAGCAAGTAAATTTGACTTTGTTTAACTTCGATTTTAATAACAACTGATTATTCATTAGCCTTCTGTAATGGTAAGGTATTCCTCCAATGACTTGTTTCTTGCCAGTTAATACCAAGCAAGTAAACTTCTCATTTTGGATGCTAATACTTCCTGATATCGGCTCACAAATTGATCCCTAAAGCTGAATAACAAACACTTTCACACTCCCACACATGTGGGTAGAGTGAATTTGTGATGTTTAGTGCTTATTTAGATACCTACTTCTGGGTAGCTCATTCCATCCACATCAAATAAATAAATCATCATTTACCAAACAAAAGATAGTCTCAATTACAAAACTGGAAATAAAGTTACAAGACAAAACATCTAAATAGTGAAATGCCTATCTGCTATCATTCTCCTTTCCTGCCTGTCACTGGAAATGTCCATGTTTTGTCTTAGTTGTAGAAATAGAACAAACAACTCAGCAGTATGTTTCCCTTCCCTTACTCCCCATCTAATAATCAGGGTCACCTTCCAAATTAATGTGAGAAAGGAAAATAACTAACACTGCATTATGACAGTGACAATACTTGGTAAGTACAAATATTTTTTTTTTTTAAGAATTGCAATAAACCAATGTTAAACATAGAGCAGAGGTTTTTGTTTCATTTCTGCAGTGAGATGAGTGCTAGGTGAAAAATCCACAGAGCTAGCACACCTGGTTGCATATTTACACAACTCAAAATAACAGTTCCACTTCTCAGTCACACCTACTTAACTACAATTGGTTAATTCTAATCTTACATTAGTTTCAAGATACCATAATTCTTAGATTTACTAAGCATGCTTGGTGAGTAGGGGTCAATCTGGGGGGGGGGGGTTGAGGCAACTTCAGTACTGGAGGTGTGGTTTTCATAATATAACAAAAGAGTTCATTTTGAAGACACTAATTACTGGAACTTTACTGCCCATTCACAACCTTTATCAGTGTTATGCACCTGCAAGGATACACATCCCCTTAGTTCAGTAAATGTTTTCATGCTCTGGATCCCTCCTTAACTGTTTGGGCTTCTTCAGCAGGTCTGCTCTCCTCAAACCCATCTTGGAGTTACTTTTTTTCTGGCAGATTTACAGCATTATCCTGCTCTTTCAGGGCCCTGTCTGCCATGTAGCTCTGCTTACTTTGTTTCTCCCTTTCCCATGCAGATAGTTGCTTAGTTCATGCTGCTTTGACAATCGTTGCACTTTTGGTACCTTCTGGGGCAGAAGATTTCTTTTGTTGTAATCAGTCTCAGTTTCTCTTCAAGGCTATAGTCATTAGCAGGGTATGCATTGTTTATACTAAGTAACTTTGCTTGCTCAAATAATATCCTGTTTCACAAAATACTCATTGTCCTTGTCAAATGGAAAATTTCATAAAAACTCATTCATGTAAATTTCATAAAAAATTAATTCATGGATAGCAATACTCTCAATTCTGCAGACTTCTTAACAGTCTCAAAACCAATGTGAAATTTTCATAGGGACTGTACATGAAATATACCAAAATGACTAAAATTTAGCATTTAAAATGCTTTTTCTAAACTGCTTCTTTTTCCTGCTTGAATATTGCCTTCCCGTTTCCAAAAGAAACACCAAATTTTTTTCCTTAAATATATTTGTCCTTTCCTTGCACAGACTTTATTCTATTGACTTTTCATTCTGTTTTTCTGGAGTAGAATTGTCCCACTCTACTCCGCACTCACTGCAGTGTTTTCTCCCCTAATTTTTGGATTGGATTTAGCAGTTGCATGGGTTCAGGCAAGTCTCTGCTTTCCTCCCCACCCCAATGGTTCAGGTTTTAGTAACAGGATAAAACACCCCAGGGGGTCCTCACCAATTGAGTTGGATACAACATGAGACCACAGTCCTTAAAGACATAATATTATTCATTAACTGCTGAAATCATTGTTAATTTTAATCTGTACTCTTTTTACAATGTCAGCTCTGAAGCTAGTCTTACTACTAAATAAAGGAAACATCAGTAAATATTCTCTCATATTTCCAACAGTCTACAAAGTAACTCCCATGTTGCTATTGCCACATCTTGCATGAATGAGCAATTCATTTTCACAATAGCTCAGCCATGCTTTGTTCACAACTATCTTGTCACAGCCAAACATGCTGTTACTTGAGCTTTTTGCTCTAATAGTCTGTTTTACCCTATAATTTCTTAAATACTCCTTACAGGTAAAGAACTCTGCTCTTTGTCCCATCTTCTTACTCCTTCCATGAATTATCTAGAACCTCTACTCCATTTACCATAACCTTTCTAGTGCCAGTAAACCTTTCCACTTCCTAGTAATTGGGAAGACTTATTTTTCTCTACTTAAAGTACTGTTCAAGTCATTTTTCATTTTGTGCCAAAGAACATGAAAAACCTTAGCTAATCTTCCTAAACTTATAATTTTCGTTCCTGTTGTACTGGAAGCTCCTTAGCTCACCCTGAAGAAAGACATCCTTTCAGAGTCTTTCAGCTTTTGACATTTAGAACAGCAAAGATTTTGATATTCAGGAAAAACTGAGGTACCAACATGGCAAGGAATTTTACATTAGTATATGGCCAACATAAACAATACTAACAATAATGCCCCTGGAAAAACCTCTTACCATCCCACTGTAATCTCTCCTCTACCTGAATGAAGCTGAGGGACATCTGCTATGGCAACACAGTCATATTCACCAATGTAACCACATAAAACTAACTTCCCTAAATGTGTATTTTCTTATTTGCTCAGACTATGTATCTGTCATCATTTATCTCTTGGCTTCTGTCTCTAACTTAAAATAGTTATTCATCATTCTTTTTCTGTCAAAGACTAAAATGTTTTTTTTCTTGTCTTATTATCTTTTTTTTGCTAGTGTTCATCTGAGAACAGTTCTGTATCTTTTCCCTTTAGTTTGTTGCTGCTCTTTAAAATGATGACAATTTTTTTATATATTTATTTTACTCCAAATTCTTATTACAGATCATTAAACATTAAGGCTTCTTTTGTTACTCCTTTCTGATATCTTTTCTATTTGGGGTTCCCACCACCTGCCATTTTGTACTTGCACAACACAATCCAACTTTTAAGTGTACAACATTGCATAGAGCTCATCTCTGGATGAAGATCATAGCACTAGACTGTCTCATGCATGGAGAGATGACAAGAAACAGTAGAGACAACTGTTACTCTGCCTATTTATTCCAAGTAGAGATGCACATACCTACTTCTCCATTTACTCTAGAAGACCAGCACACGCTCAACATCATGCCTGAGTTAAAACAGTAGAGAGATGGTTGGAACCTTTGCTGTGCAAGTGTTGCAATGGAAGAGCTCAACTGATTCTGAAGTTCAACTTGTCAGCTCACTTCACCAGGTTTACAAGTATCATTGTTTTGTCCAAAAAAAAAAGTCCTCAAGTAGCAGCCTCAAGTAGCTTCTGGATAACCAGACCTCCTTACATTCTCTGCTCACACATGGAACACTGATTAACACTACTATTTTCAATTTCCTATAAATCTGAAGGCCTCTTTATTTGAACTACAACAGAAGAGAACTACATATACTTGACAGCCAACATACCAAGTAGTAAACATAACACTAAACATGTTGCTATGCGATGAATGCCAACTTGATGGTTACAGCAAACATCTGCCTTTTAACTATATTGTTCATTAGCTAGAAGTATTGCACACTTGGAATCATTTGTAGTAAATCATGTTGAAATGGGTACCACATGGATATATTTTCCCTATATTAATGTGAGAACTGGAAGGAAACGAAAGCAAAACTTCCCCAGTAAAGGTTGCCTGGCTGTAATTTAAGTTACACAGAGTCAAATAAAATTATGTGATTCCTTTGATAATTTGTGATTTCCAAAACACTTTGAAGGATTACTGCCCTTCACCCTTAAACACTTGCTCCCTCACCTTTAATTATGTTGGGCTGTTTGTATGTCCTCTTTACAAGTTTACATACAGAAAAAGACCTAGAAATACAGGGTTTATTTTTGCTTTTTCACTTATGTATTTGAGAGCAGAACCTTAAAAATAACTGATTAGGACATCTAAAGAGAGCAAACCACAACTGGGAGAGAGACAGGCAAGAAGCAGAGTAAGACTGCAGAAACTGCTTAGATCAGCTGTATGTTGACAGCAATCGTAGGGTGGAATCACACTGTACACTGGGATATTTACCTCTTCCACAAAAAGGAAATGACTTCATTTTCAGCATCATCCTTGGTCTAACTGATATTACCCTTTGTTCAACCAATGCTTAAGGAATTCAAAGCTATTGTCTACATGAAATGCAAGTTAAAATTTTTCACAGTACATACTGTTACTTCAAAAGAACTATTCAGCATCTCCAGAGATGAATTTCCAAATTCAAGTTTAGTACTTAAGTCTTGAATTCCTTTCTCAAAGCAAATGCCTGTCAGGAATTTGCAAGCATTTTAAGTATAATTTGATAGTTCTGTACATATAAAGCAAGAATTAACTACGCATATTAACTCAAAAATTAACTCATGTAGGTGTTTGCAAATCAGTTACTTTGAGTAAGAACCCCGAAAGACAAAGAACAAAACTCTGCAAAACATTGAGATCTGGGGAACCAATAAGCAAAAACTTACCAAAATAAATATCTTTGCACTTGGTGAAATAAGAGCAGAAATTAAATCTGTATCTTTTTCTTTCAGCCACTTCTTGCTGTGTTTGGTTGCACTCTTGTAGTCTGAAATCTGTTTGCACTGTAAACCAGCAAATAGAATAAAGCAAGCTTCTTGTCTTTATTCACAGCTGATGAGGATAAAAATGAAAACCAAAGACTAAAACAATGCAGCCAGCAGTAAATGGGGTCTAGCAACTCCACATATCCACATGCTGAGGGTGGATACAGAAATTCCTACCAAAGTATGTATATATAAAAGAGAGTAGAGAGGACTCTGGAGAAAAAAAAAAAAAAAAAGGAAAGTGGTAGGTAAAGTAAGAAAATCATGACAACTAGGGTAACACATGACCCAAAAAAAGGGAGGAGACAAAACAACTGGATTTACAAGCTATGGAACATACTTATGGTTTATGCCTTGACTGTTTACTGTCAGAGCTTTCTAAAGGAAACATCTCAACTTCAGCAGCAAAATGAATTCACTTTTTTCTCCCTGACAATCATTAACCCATCTCATTTAAAAATGTTTTTGAGACAAGATTAGCTACCACTGTTAAGGGACATACCTGTTCTTGATCATTTTTCTTGTGCTAATCTTGCTTTTTATGCTGTACTCAAACATAGTTTACCATTGTTATTGTAAGCTAGATTCTAGAATTGGGTTCTGAAAAAATAAAGATTACTTGGCATGTACCCTGGTATCTCATTTTTCCCCCCCACAGTTCTCATACTTTTTCTAGTCTGAGTTTTTGAAATTTTGATATCACAAGATAATAAAGCAGAGCAAGAAAAGAAACATTTAGGTTTATATGATTCTCACAAGAAAAAAAAAAATCACTCTACTGTATGTGAAGCTAAGTCATGGAGGTGCTTTTATATGAGAATTTATCAGCATGCATCACATCACTGCATCTGTCTCTTCATCATGAATCTTGCTATGCTACACAATGCCAAAGAACATTCAATTGTTAAGAGTTTATGCATTTAAAAAAGTATTCATAAAGGCACAGCTATTTTTGCCTTCTTATTACAGTTTCATTGTTTTGGAGACATCACTGTCAAAATTGGGAGTATTTTTCCCACAATTTTATTGAAGAGGAAGGATGGTTGATTAATGTCTCATTGAAATGAACACCAGCTGGATTTTGTGTCCCAGTCATGATGCATAAAGACTGTGTGCGTTCAGCATATGAGCAGCAGAATAGAACGGTTCTGTTGCCTGTTTACTTTTCTTATATGGCAAAGAAAAAAGCATTATAAAAATCATAATAGGGAAAAAGGGAGCATGAGAAAGAGTGGCTTTAGAGATTTAAGTTTGCAGAAAGTTAACATCAATAGCTGTCAAAAACACTGCTTAGGTCTGCGTGTTCACTTCCAAAAGAAACTTTTAACATTTAACTGAAGTATAGCAAAACAGACACAAAGTGCACAGAAGCACAAGTTTAAACAGCTCTTTTCAGAAAAAGGAGATTTACTTTGCTGCAAAAATATTTTTGTTAGTAAAAAGTAAAAATTCCAGAATAAAGACAACCACAGTTGCAAGTCAGCAGTTTAAGTTAGAGGTGCTTTGATGTCCTTGGTTAGGAAACATTAATAAAAATACCTAGAAAAAAATATAAGTAGCCAGTATTCATTCCTATGGATAGATAAGGCTTTTTCAAACTAGTTTGCTGTATCAAATAAACAGTCTTCCAGCCAATTCTGTTAAGAAACATTTGATATGAACAGAAATGGGAGCATTCTGTTAAAAAACACAGACTGTTGTAAAGATGACTGAAAAAATATATATTCTCTTCCTGAAGTGTGGAGTGTACAGAAAATAAATGAAGATATAATGATCACCATAAAGTTATCATATATTTTGATAAAATAATTAAATTTTTTCCCTTTATATCTTGGCTTGCATTAAAACAGAGAGCAAGATGTTTGATCATCTTCTGTGCAAGGAGAATCTTCCACTAATCTCCTGCTCAGAAAAAAAAATGGCAAGACAGCATTTTCCTCATTCTTTTAATTCATAGTACTAGAAATTGATACAAAAAGGAATAAGTAAGAGCCACTTGATAGAAAGAAGTTAGTGGAATGAAATTATGAATTTCACCTTTTTATAAAACCTGGTGATCAATGCTTATAGAAAAGTTCTACTCTACCTTTAAAAAATTATCAAGTAAACAATCAAAACTGCATATATTATTCAAAGTTGAAATACAGCAAGATAAGGTTAATGGAGAAGAACTTTGGCCTTAGTTTTGATGGCAACAGCACTTAATCCTAGTAGTATTTTTAATAAGGACAGAGATAGGACATTCTTCCTCATTCCAGATGCATTTGCAGACTGAAAACAAAACAACCCTCCCCTTCCCAGTCCTACGTGAAATAAAGAATATAAACCAGATTATTTAAAATATATTCAAGAGCTGATTAAAAATAAACTTCAATAAACAAGAAAATTGAAAGTTTTAAGTATAGACTGTTTGCATAGGAATTAAACCACTATTAAAGCAAATTCTTTCTGAAAAAAAATCTGATTATAAAGAAATATTAATACAGTATTAGTACAATTCATCTGATAATTTAATTATATTCTATAACTAAAGATTCTATAACTTCAAAATGCACTTTTATCATATGATGTTAGAGTGTCCTGACTACCCCAACAGATATAATAGGTTGTTTCTTCGATGTTACAAAATGGAAACTAAGTAACAAGTTGCCTTAAGGGAGGCCCAGGGAAAAATGCCTGCCGAAAAAGGTCTCCGTCCTCTCCAGCTTGGCAACAGGAGAAAATATGTTCGTTTAATGGTATCAGAATCTACTGCTTCTCCTCAGAGTGCAAAGCATCTTATAATACATCAGAAGGTCCAAAGCATAGATGAGGTCACAGCCTTTTTCATTACATGAATAGACTGGATCTTCCTTGAAAGCCACCTGCACTGTGCATAAACTCTAATTTGGATGATACTTCCACCACTGTGAAACTGATTAAAGCCACACTTAACTTCAAGTCATGTACTATCCATTTGCATACCTAATACATTCACTGTTAGGCATTTCTTAGAGTATGGCTTCCTATTTTCCCTAAATTTCATGCAAATAAAGGGCTACATGTTAATTTTAGATTGTTGCACAGGCTGCAAAATATATATCTTACTACTTTATTATTTGAATAATTCACTTCCTACTATCCTTATGTTAAAATAAATCTTTTTCTACTGCTCAGATTACAATCTGCAGTTGTTGTCTCAGCACAACTTCCAGATATCAAGCAATAAGGAATGAGGGAGGTTTACAAGTTTTGATATACACTGTTGAAACATTGAATCTATTTGCCATGCAGAATTGCAAACTATCGTCACAATGCAGGAGTGTCCCACATTAGTCTTACTGTGATGATGCTCAACTAGTGTCATCATTTTAATCATTTTTACACAATAACTGTCTATCAAACAAGTGAACCCCAAAAAGCCAAAGTCCTATTGCAGGTCAGTTACAAAATGCACAGTGTTAGCAGGAGTTAGAATACCAACTTCTCTCACCTGAACTCCTCTTCAAGCCCATTTTTAGCTTGTTTTGAAGTCACTAGCAGTTGTTACAGCACTTCTGCTTCTACTCTAGGAAGTCCTCAAAGAAACTAAATACAGTGAAGTGCAGGTGATTTCTCAAGAAGCAGTTCAGCAGGATGAAGAGAGCAGAAGAGAAGCAAATGGGGTTATCTGCTCAGTGAACCTGCCTGCAGATATACTTCACAACCTTTACTGACTTGTTTGGTGAGCCTTTACCAGGGAAGGTTCATATTCCACATCACATTGGTAACGTACTGAAAGCCTGAAGAATGACACTTTCTCTGGATAATCACTTGCTTTCCGTCTAGGCAAGAGAACTGAAGCAAGCAGTCTACACAGTGTCAAGGAAGAGAAAATACCGCATACAAAATGGCTGTAATTAGCTTGATTAATACATGGAAGCAAAACTCATTCATCTGTTTATTCTAGGAGGCACCATTTCCCAGCTGCTAATCAGTTTCTGTACAATTGTTTACCTGGCTCTGGGAGTTGGCACAGCAAAGAGGTAGCCATCCTTTTTTAGAATAATTACTAAGCTACTTTCACACCTTACTGTGAATTAACCTCATTAGACTCAAGGGTAGGCTTAGTAGGCACATGACGGCAAAACACACGTTCCCATGCCTCTCCTGAATTTATCTCACCCCATATCTAATCTGATGATAGCAAGATAAAACCCATCAATCAGGCACGATACAACAACAATTAACTGGTGTCTGGATCATGTGATTTTTCTACATTACTAAGTTCTTAATGGGGGAAAAAGTCTTATTCTTCTGTGTACTTACACACTGAGAAAAGACTGGATGTGGTAGTTGAACATGTGGACTGTTTCTGCTGATTAAGGAAATAGACAAAGACAACTGATCTTTTGATGCACATTGTGCTGTCATGCTGTAATCTAACTTACATTTGTTATTCATGGTGGGTACTGTTGCTTGTAATACTGCATCCTGTTGTTGCAAACACGATTAAGCCAGTAAAATGCTTCTTTTCTTACTTATTGTAGACCTGTCCCTTTTAGAACAATCATTAGACTTGTTCAATCTTTCTATCACAGTAAAAAGTCTATGTTAAACAGCAGAGGAAAAGAAAGCAAACAAGAAACAACCTCTGCTTTGAAGGACATTGCTGGAAAAGACAACACAATGTATTGACTTTTCTTAATAAATTCCAAGGAAAGTATTCATGCCTCTGTACCCTAATATTTCCTGACATATCAAGTTGTGGTTTAGAATTTTTTTCCCCATTGCTTGGCATATGTTATTATCCTGGTCTCTGAAAACTAAAGGTTACTGCAGAACAGAGATGGAATAGCTCTGCTTCAGTGCCAAGCTGAACTAAATACAGACAATTCTTTCTGGATACGGGCAAGATATCTGCTCAGACTTCTGAAATTGGTTCTGCATAACTTGAAAAAATAGAAATGCAATTGGTTTCTTAGGCTTTTAAATGAATGAACTAGCTGGGAGAGATACCAAGATATTTTTCTTTAAATCTGAAACAAACCTCATACTCCCTGCTCTCCAGGTTATTTTCTTGACAGCTATAATCCCAACCAAGAGCCCTGGGGAAAAATACTAGGGGAATTTGAGAAGATTGATCTAACTGACATTGTGTTGTATTTCCAAAAGGAGTGCTGAGATTTTCCAGAGTATCAGAGTACATCAAGATACCATGTAAACAACACCCAGATCATGAGTGGAGGGAAGGAAAAAAGTACAATTAGAGACAAGTAAGTATCTTTCCTAAGGCAGATTTTTCTTATACAGAAATAGTCACTTATCCTTCTGTCTCTTCAAAGAATTCATACATATGATATGAAAAAATAAAGGGCAGCTGTCTTGGATAGTTGTTCTGTGGAAGGAAATGATGACTTCCAATAAAAACAGATTTGCTGGCTACATCATAACAGGTATAGAAATGTCTAAACTCACTTTACCCACAGTTTTTGAGCCAATGAAATATGCTAGCTAATCCAGTCAAGACAGACACTGTTTACTGGCATGTGATCCTTCCAAGGCACACTAAGTAGAAGAGAAAAGGGTGGGGTTTTTATACAACTAGTCTTGTCCTTCCTGAAGGAAATCTCCTTGAAGAGCTTATAAAACACACATGGTAAATGAAGGCAGGTAGGGGGTATGTATTTCTCATTGAATATCTTTTGTAGACTTTGTCAAGGGGACCTTGATACTACTATAATCAGTCTGGAAAAGACACAAGAAAGACTGAAAAGCAGAGTTTCTTGCAGGAATGTAACTGGACACTCATATTGGGACACAGTAACCGTGTCCTCTAAGACACCTTTTTCAAAATGTGATACTTAACTGAAGGAAGATTATTCATCACTGTGCACAAGCCTCATTTAGTGTTTATGCTATTTATGCTAGAGGGGCCTGATCAATGCTCTTTCCTTTTGTACATTATCAGCCACTCACATTTCTGCTAAGTTATGAGTAGTTTTGTTAAAATATTGTTAGCAGTGCAAGTCTTGAAATCTGATATATCATACACTGTCTCCTCAACACATTTTCTTGCATTGTGGTTGAACTCACAGCTTTCCTATACCTGAGGTTCCTCACATCTGTCTCCTGAGACATTTGTTTCAGTGAAGCTTAGGACAGGTAAAAAGTATTTTCAATTCTGGTCAAATTTGATTAGAACTGGCCCAAGGTTCAAGAAAAGGAGAAAATGAGAACTGGAAAAGGTCAAAAGATGAAGATACCTTAGGTAACTAACCTAAAATATGTAATTCAACTAAAGCTACAAACATTTTATCAACCTGATTCATATTGTAAACCATTTCACTTGCATATGAGAAATCATTTTCCTAACAGTATGACAAGTTAGTAGCAGTTTACTTTTTTCCTGGAATGATTAAAGCTTCCCTTCGGTCAAATCCTGACCCCAACAGGATTAAGTGAACCACACACTGAGAAGTTAGATAGGCAATAGTATTGAAGACCCTTCTTTGCTCCATGGCAACAACCATTAATTGTACCAATTCATACAAAAATAAACAGTGACTAGACAAACTCCTGTGACGCTTGTTGGTTTGCCTTAACATTATAGCCGGCACAGACTCAACTGCTGAACTCTTCGCCAAATCCTTCTTGACCCAATCAGCCTACCCCAGGTATTATACCTTCCATCATGTGCTGCATAGTAAACAGTATTAATCCAGTCACCAGTATTCCTCTTCCTCCAGGAGGCTCTAAACTGTTCCCTCCATTTTATTTTATTTAGAAAGTGTTCTTATAGCATATCATGATCTCTGCTTAAGAACTTGAGTTTATGCCTGGCTACCTGCTGTCATGTTGAAAAGGGCCTCTAGCTGCAGGTTATTGCTTCTTCTTTTAGAATCCAGATGATAAATATCACTTTTATGTTTGTTCTTCTGAACTACTCCCTATCATCACCACTTTGTTATCATTGGCAAACTTTTCAAACACTTAAACGAAGTTTCCATTAAGTCTGTGCAGGCAGACACTTTAAAAACATCTCTACAAACTTGAAGAAATGCAGAATGTTATCCTACAGGAATTTATTTCTAGTCCAATAATTTAAAGTGTACAGTAGAGAGCAGTGATAAGTAGCAATGTGAGATACAAGCTAAGGCCTAATTGGGACTGACATTTTTATTTACACTGGGAGAAACAGTCATATCCATTCTTCGCTGACAAATGAATACTCTTCAAAAATTTTATATTATATTGAGTATATTAGTCCCAGAATGAATTCTAGAAACAAAACTTTAGCTTCATTTGTCAAGCTGTGATTGCAATTTGTGAGATTAAGTCATGGATCAGGGTTTTTAGTGCTTTAGAAAATTGAAAAATCTACAAAGTTTAATTTTCTTACATATATTGTATATTCAGAAAAAGTACCTGAAGTAATCAGATAATAGGAACTTGGAACCATTTTGAGGTTTATTTGTGAGATGTGATGGTACTCTTTCTGAAAATCCAAGTATTACAGGAGTTTTAGAATATTGTATCCTTCCAAAATGTTTCAGAGATGAAAACAATCTACTGAAGAAACCTAAAAGGCAGATGAACAAGTACCTATTCTCCTGGCCAATGTAGACAGCAATCCTTTACCTGTAGTTTAACAGTGCATAAGTGCTAACTAACTGATGCCAGAAGAAACTGAACCACCTTTGTCCTTCACAATATAACCTTACTATAATGGGCAGCATTACAGAGGATGTTCGCATTCAACTCATTTCTTGCTAACTCAAAATATGTTAGGAGTTATTCGTCAGTTACTATCGGAATGAGACAAATACAAAATCAAGGAAGTTGACATGGAAAGCTTCAGTCCTAAAGGTTGAACCATGTGTTCAGACAGCAGGGTGAAGTATGAAAAGCCGATATAAACATCTGATGACTACAGCAACTTGTAAACGGGTTAAACTGACTTTTCAATTTTTTTTTTTTTTTTAAACAAGTGTTGTTCTCTAGACCTACAATAGAATCCACAAAAAATGTTTTCTTTGACTAAAGTTCAGTTTATGGACATACTAGCTTGAATTCAAATGCACGCTGTTGGGAGGAAGACAAGACATCAGAAATGTAGAACACTTGTTCCACAATGCCATGTGAAATGTAGTGTTTCTTCACACACTACAAGTACACCCTGTTCACAAAGCACTAACTCCTGTGCCCTCTGCTCTATTTTTTTTCACCTGTGTATACACAGCTCTTATATGGAAGTAAATATACGAAGCTCTTTGCTATATTTGTATTGTTCCTATGAAAGTGAAAAATACCTCTTACCTTACTAAAAGGTTATCACTTTGTCTTTCAGGGTAAAATTATTTTCAACATTATCTTAGTAACAGTGATTGAGGAAAAATTTTAAAAATACTTCCACAAAGTGTTTAAATCTATACAATTTTAAAAGCAAAATATTAACTGCATAACAGCTTCTCTAGATTTACATCGAAAGGGTTTTTTAATAGCTTACTGGCAGGTTGCATTACAAAAGTACAATCTTTTTCCACTTTATTTGCTTTTTTGACTGCTACAGGTCATTACAAGGAAGCCAAGTAACACAAATGAATTAAACTGCTTAATTTTTCTGTTTAAAATATCTTAAGAAAACAGTTTGGAATATAATTACCTTGTTCTTTTGCCTTTAAGACACAAAAATAAATATACTGTAGTCTTTGAAAGAAGGAAAATACTGCAAGAAGTGTTTAAATATCATTCAGAATGACAGACACATCATGAAGTCAAGGAAATTAAAATGGAAAGTTTCAGATACTTAAACCATGGCCTATGAATATCCAGTACAAGTATTTCAGTAAGCTTTATACAAGGACAATGATCATCTCCAGAGATCCCCAAACTACAAGTTAGCATTGCACGTAAACTGTTCCACTACAGAGATTATTAGGAAAATACATCTGTCACATAAGTGATTCCTTGCTCTTCTGAGCTCAGTATAACATGCACAGTATTTTGTCTGATTACTTTTGTTCATGTCAGATGAAATGGCCATCAGAACAATGGCTATAACATACATCCCAAGTAGACTAACTGATGTAACGTTTCTTACATACCACAGCCTCAGACATTGCAAAGGCCAAGCTTTAGATACTTACTCTTCTCTTTTAAATTGAAAGCTTTATTCATTTTAGAATATATGGGTAGTTACACATGCTTCTTAGTGAGTTTTGCTTTGCTTTTATCCCCTGAACTTGATCAATTCACTTAGCAGAGATTGTGAAGAATCAGCAAATACATCTGAATTTCTTAAAAGAGTAATCAATTAGAGAGAAATGGGTAATTCAGTATTTAGAATCTCTACTGACAGAATCAAAACACAGTCCCCTCATACATTTCCTTTAGACACCATAGCTCCTCTTGTATCCGTCTCTATGGTTGCCAATATCTTAGTGGATCTGTTGACTTTATTTTATTTATAAGTATCATGTTTTAGTCAGTCTAGCTACACCTATTGTTAGTACATGGCAACAGGCTATGCTGGTCCAGACCATACACTCCAGCAACCACTTGGCTGTGTGAAAGGTGTGCTTAGCTCTGCACCTCACAGTCCAAGGCCTGGGATTATCCAAAGCAGGGGCCTTGCTGGCATGCACCACAGTCCTCTCCCTGACTGCACATGGGGCATCCATGGGACAGAAGCCCATCTCTTGCACAGGGCAGGGGGTCAGGATTTAACCTTTATGATAGCAACAGCAGTAAGTGAACCCAGTCTGGCCAATCCTTTGAAATGGGTCTGTCAAGATTGTCTGCTATAACAACCTGACCAAGACCAAAAGGCATTGTATATCTAAAAGGCTGGACTATATGTCTATATAGTCTAGGATAATTAACTTACAAATAAAAACCATGTCATGAGCTTTGGAAAATAGCATAGAAATGTGAGTGTTAACAATTAACTACTTTCCAGACGTTGTCTTTACAGTGCAGCTCCTTCCTTCCAGCCTTTGTTTCAATTAACTGAGCTGCAGCAAGCTCCAGCTAAATGCCCTTCCATCTCTAAGGGCTTCCTTCTGTTCTTTCAAGTCCTGCCTAGCTGCTCATCTTCCACACTAGCTGCACCTCACCAGTGTAACAGTCCCTTCCAGCCTTCACACCCTTCTTCCTCAAACCCACCTCAGGGTCTCTCCCCTACCCCTCCTGTCCCAGGGTATGTACCTGGCATATAGCCAAGAGCACACAAAACTATTTCCATCGATCAGAACACTGTACAAACAACAGTTAGAGATATCAAGTTCTTGGGGGGAGAGGGGTGCTAGGGGGAAGAGTATTGTTGCTACTGCCAGCACTGCAGAAATTATCAAGAATAATAACTTATTTCTGATAAAATATCTGAAAAGCAAATATAAGAAGTGTCATTTGGCAAAGAAATACCTATGAAATCTTAATCTACATTCATATTATGATACCTGAATGAACTGAAAATGAGGTAGTTGAATCCAGACAGGGATATGTGTGATGGAGACTGTAATTCCTGAATGCCCTGGTGCAGACAGTCTGCAAGGGAACCAGGCAGTGCTGTAGGCTTAAGGTAGAAAGATACAGGGCTTTCAGAATGAGTCACCCATGAAGTGTCACATCAGCAAAGTGGACTCTGTCATTAATTACCATACCCATGTGCTTAATTTGTTCCTGTCATACTACCTTTACACTATCTTTAACCAGACCTTTCGATTTTTGTACTTCTGAAGAGAGAATGGTCCTATTAAGGACTTGAAATGGAAGTAAAAAGGCTCATGAAGCCAAATTTGCCAAGCCCAAGTCCGAATTAAAATTAAAAAACCTGCATATAAATCAATATATTTTTACTTTAAGAAACACTTTGAAGAAACACTAATTCCTAAAACATGCCAACTTTCCTATGAAATCAATATTTGAAGGTAGAGATGTGAACATTAAAACATCAGTTATTGTCTAATGCACTATTTGACCAAAATTACCCATTTTGTATATTTCCAATCTAAAAAGCTTCCTTCACAAAGGGTTAAAGGCATCTTTAATCTGAGGCTTAGATTTCACAGTCAATAACAAACCACTTGTTGCAGTCTGTTCAGTCAGTTTACAGACAAAAAAAAAAAAAATCTGTTTCTCTGTGAGGGACTGCACATGAGCTCTTTTAAGCTCCAATAAACAGAGGAATAAAATACATAGCCTGATTTCTAATGAGATGCACACAGATCTATCTCATAATACAAAGTTTCTGAGCAAAGTAACCATAGTCATCCTCCTGTTATCATTTAACACTCAGCAATAGTTGAGGTTTCTAGAAGAGCAGATCTTTTTCAGAGAAATTGGCTTGATCAAGTAGCTATGGAAATCAAGATAGTAATCACATATTTGAGATCTGAGCCAGGGCACTGAAATAGATTTTCAACTTTTACTTCTTTTCCCTGAGAAACTATTAGATAAGTATTACACTTAAAGTTAACTATCTTTATTACAACCTATCCTTCAATGAATATAATGTTTAATATATATCAGATAAGAATATTTAAATGTGAAAACCATAAATAGTTTAAGAAAATCTTTTAATAAAGAAAAATATAAGGTAAAGGGAACAGAAGCAGTAGCAAGTCAGTATGTCTCACATTATCCCAGAAAAAGTTAGTTTAGTCTTTAAAAGCAGGGCAAAACCTGCTTTTTTTCAGTCTGCTCATTAGCACACTCCCTTGTACTTAGTAGTCCACAACAAGCAACTGCAAAGCTTCTCCTGCATAAGTTAGATTACATTTTATAGCAACTATTGCTATCTTTTTCTGACCCATACTGGATTATTTTTCAACTCCTTCAAGAAAATATGTAAAGCCTTCCCTTTCATAGGCTTGACTTCCTGATATAAAGCTATTATGAATGCCATTGTTACTTCTGCATTTCATACAGGCGAAGTAACCTGCTAAAAATAAGCAACCATTACACTCACCATATGCCTTCTGACATCTTTGGACCTTAGGTCAGTTCACATTCCTCAAATACTGTACCTCATATTCATTCAACAAAAAAAAAAAAAACAAAACCCAAGACTAAAGTACTGTTTATATACAATGGAGCAACACGGGTAGGCCTCCTCCCTCAGAAAAAGCAATCTAGAAGCTATAACACATTCCAGCAGTCTCACCAAGATAGCACCATTCCACCTGAGCAGGCAGATAAGAGCAGTAGATCTTACCAGCAGCCTAAAAGACCCCCACACACCCCACAGCCACAAAACAGCCAAGAACACCCCACTGCCCCTCAGAAACAGAGCTGCCTTATCCCCCAGCTGGAGTTTATATGGAGTTCCCCTTCAGAGGGGGCTCCAGGTGAGGTTGGTCAGGGCAGTTAAGGCCAATTGGTGCACTCAGGGCTTTGACACCATTTACCAAAAAACCCCATTTTTTCTTTAAGGGGCTGCATTTTTTTAACATTGCAACATGCTACTCTGAATGTGAGGATTTTGCTATCAGTGTTGGAAGCAGCTGTCTGCCCATTCAGTACATAACACTTCAGCTCTTCAGAGTCACTCATGGCTTTTCAGACGCTATTTGTATTAGAGTGGTCTATTTTTTACTAAAAGGTGCTTTATTATGCAATCATTTTTCAAGTATATTTCTGGGATATTTCTGAGACGCTTTATCATTATGAGTATTACAGTATTTTCAGCATATCAGTGCATATGTCTGTGGGTATGTGATTCAGAAAATTAGTTGTAGAAGTATCATTTTAAATTTACTTCTGCAGTGGCTTGAACTCCAGTGACTTCTTCCATACAAGGTGCTATGTTAATTCTCACAAGAAAGGTCCTGCCACTGACACCATGCAAACATTGTAGCAGTTGAAATACACAGAGTCTGTAATTTTCCTGCATTTGGAAGAAGATAAGGTTGAATTTTTTGGGGTTGCGTTTATTTTAAACCAAGGTTTAGTAGTGTGCCTCTTCAAAAATCAGAGGGGTTTTTTGAAAACTGTTCCTTTCCCCACACTTTCTCCAGAGGAATTTGCTTTATTGGAACATAGTGCTTCACTTCTGATGAGATCACTGCTATTATTGGAAAGTTGGCTGTTGATTATAAATAAAACAAAAAAAAATCTCTTTCCACTTCACACAGTACTCTCAAAAAGTCACCAGCAAATTATACGTAATACCATATATATGGTATTCCAAATATGATACCTATTTTTTTTTTTTGTAGCTGGAAAGTCTCATTAGAACATGTCTGTGATTTTGCATAATAAATATACTCAACAGCTCTAGGAGACAAACAGCACATGCTTTCCTCCCAACACGTTTCAAAGCCCAGTTTAATACTGGATGAACAAAAATATTGAAACAGCAATGACAGAGACTTTTACACTTTTGTGCTCCCAAAAGGAAAGTCACATGGGGGATCCCAGGTTTAATTCCTAAGTAAGGTTCAGAAATAGATTGGACACATGCTAAAAATGAACACATTAATCAGAGAGAAGCACAGGCAGAAAGCATTTAGGCTATATCTAGGTAACAACATGACAGTGTGGTTTAGCTCTGGCACACTTGTGCTGCCAGCTGTGAACTGGACAGCGTCTGTAACTGCAGCTGTGAGTGCAGAGCCTGAGCTGGACAAGCAGCTGAAATGTTTACCAAGTGATTTACTGCATCCTCAGCAGAGCTGTCCTAGAGGTGATGCTCCATGCAGACGGCCCTCATGCAATATCTGGGGTTTTACTGCTAGATTAACACTAGTGCAAATGTGCTCGCATGTGCTACAGTCACACTTCACTCAGCTATGCAGAGACATTCCTGTAGAGAGGTGTGCTGCTCTCAGAGGGGGAAGGAAAGACAGAGATGTTCCTGTTGTGCTGCTCAGAGATGGAGCATTGTTAAAAATATTGAACTTGCCTGAAATGGCTGCTGCTTTTATTTTGTCAAATCAGCTTTGCATCAAATTAAGGCCTCATTAAAGAGTCCTACTTGGAAAAAAATGAGGTGTATGTGTAAATACAGTGCACATCTCTCTGTCACAAGCCCTGCAAACTCATATCTGAGGTCATTTACACAGGCCTAAATCTAATCTCGTTCTGAACAGACACAAAGGCAGCCTGGCTCCACTCAAACTCCCAGCTTAAGCTACATAGTGCTTGCTTTGAGCAGCTCTCTTATTTCTCCGAAGAAAACTGGATTGATCAAATCCAGTGGGAAATATCACTGCAGAAGGCATAAAATATGTCACCAGCCTTCCCAAATGTCTCCCACTTTATGCACAGAAGAATTTGCTGAAATCCCTTGGAGAAAACCTTACAAAATATACCCCTGTTCCTACTAGCTACAGAAAATGTAGCAATAGCTGTGATAACACAAGTATAGTAAAAGTAATCAATGCCTTCATCAGGGAAGACATTATCCAGCTGTGTCAAAACATGCAGGTTAGCTAATTATTCTCAGCTTTGAGGAATTATGTCAGCTTCAACTGACTAATTTTCAGGGCCCTGAGGGCGCCAATAGGCCTTAATTGCCCAGATCAGCTTCTCCTGGGATCTCTACCCACACACCTTTTGCATAAAGCTATTTAAGATCCATCTTTAAAATTACTGCCTTTTGGCTATTGATAGTAATTTTTGGTACTGTGATCTTAGACTTGACCTAGCATTTATTTATTAATTGCTTGCCTAAAGATGTTACAATGAATGCTCTTCTTTTTGGGTTTGTGGAGCTGCATCATAGTTGGTGAGGATGCTGCACCTGTTTGTATTGTGGTAAGTCTTTGCTCTTTGTCTGCTTTTCCTATGGACCACCTCTGTTTTTGCTTCTTTCTGACCTTGGTCTACCTGTGTGTCGTCTGAGCTCTAGACACAGAAGTAAGGCACTCTAGTTTTATTTAATGTTCTTATCACCTTTTGTTTCTCTAGTGGTTTTAAAGGAAGAGTTTTGCAAAGCTGTTGTACTCAGAGAGAAGTGGTTCCTAGCATTGGTGTTCAGATTCTTTATCCCTTGGTTGTTTGTAACTAAATTTTGGTTAAGACAATACCTTTTTTTACTAGCCTGCCCCATTTTCTGAGTCTTACCAGGCTATGTATTCTCACTTGTTTTGTTATGGGGAAGCTTGGAGAAATCAATGTGCTCAGTAGAGTAATACTAATGTTTGGTTCAATTCATTTACCAGAGAGAACTGGAAAGTGATTGAAAATGCTTATGCAGTAATCCAAGAATGTCTGAGGTGATGTTGTTAAAAGCACGGGAGAGGCAAGTAAAGAGGAGGCAAAGTCTGCACTCCAGAAAAAAAAAGGAGAGTATGTTCTTCTGTCTGTCCTGCTGTTAAGTTAACAGGAGAGCTGGACATTCTTATTATAAATACTGCTACAATTGCTTTTGTCTTTGACAAGGAGGAAATTTAAAAGTTTCTTAAAATTAAGGATTCAGTTAGGGAAAAACCCCATTCATTAGTGTTTAAAATTAAAGATTTAGGTAGGGGAAAAACTCATTCTTTAGTCTTATATGACCTAATAAACTCCTTGAGGATGAAGCTGTAATTGTGAGCAGCTCCCTTCCAAGGAGATAAAGCAGTGGGGAGGGGATGGGGGGAACCTGAGACTATAATAATATTCATTTATGGCAAATTTTCAGATTTCTCAAGCCTTAAATTTTGCTACCTAAATAATTATTCTCACTGTCTAAATATCACAAAGGTATATAGTATAGGAAGGATTCTAGCTAGGGTAGTAACTCTTCAACTTATTTAATCTTACTCAAACACAAGCAGAATATTCATCAGTAATTCCATATCATTATCTATAAGCTGGAAAGATTTGTTTAAAAATGTATGGTCTTTTTCTCCCCCCAGAAAACCATATAAAGTATTGTTCTATTCAAAATCAGATAGACTAGAGCTATGTGATGTACAATATCCCTTTTTATTGATTACTACAGTAGTATTAAAGACTTGACCAGAAACATGATAATTCTCGTGACCAAAAAACTCTGCCTGCTGTAAAATATTTATTTAGCATTTCAGAAACTATATAGGAATAAACTGCTGGAATTCCTTAGTCTTCTAAGATGAGTGCAGGCAAGAACCCAGTGAGCAGACTACTGAATTATTTTGTTGATTGGCCTCATTAGGAAGACTTTAAAGTGATTGAGGATTCTCCAGCCTTACCATGTAACAAATTAATTGGCATATCTTTGATATTAATCGTGGAATTAAGACTACTTAAACTTTGCTGTGCTAACATTACAAACCAGAAGACTTGAAATCCTAAAAGCTCATGTGAAATTGCATTAAATCATTTAAATTGGCTTCTTTTTAGTTAGTACTTCTAGCTTTTTAGCTAAAAAGAAGTCCAATAACTGTAAGATTGAAAAAATAAGAATTTGTTTTCTGTGTTGACGAAGAATTCATGTTGCCACAAGGGAGTAACACATTCTGTCACTGTACTTCTCAAAGTAACCAAAATAGAATAGTGTGTTTTGCTGATCTTGCCTAGTCTTCTCTCATCCTGAGTGGAAGGTCTTGTCTTATGCCTTTGTTATTAGAAAACTGGTCTCTTTGCATTATTACTGTGCTCTGAGTTGCTGATAAATTTAACCCCAGATGTTTTTATCAACTCCTACGTTATCTGCAGTACTCCTTCATTTCCAAAAATTTAAGAGTAATACGTTGTGCTTTGACTGTCAGTTTTACTTGTTGGTAGCTTTAAACTTCCTGATTCCAAGGAATTCTGCTTATTGTTTACAATACATTTACATTGTTTATCTGTTCATATAACCTTCACAAAGTATCTGTGGAATACTGAAGTGTTAGCCCTCTTGGGGACCAAGTGGGTGCTCTGAGGATGTATGCAGTGAAGAACAGAGTTGGAGTGATCAGCTGTCCTGTGTCTAAACAGTTGTGAATTGTTAAATTTCAGTGGACTATGCTGTGGTAGATATTGACTTATGCACCAAGGACAATCATTCTGGTTGTATTTGCCTCAGCTGTTTATCCTGCAGGTTTTATTTTCCAAAGGCTGTTGAATTTCCTGATTAATTGACTAAAGCAGGTCTATTTTTTTCAGTCTTCACTTTGCAGCTTGGAAAATACTTCAAGATTTACATTCCCACTGCTTTGCAAACACAGAACAAAGTATATTCTAATTGTAGCTATTTGTAAATTAAGTTTCCATTCTACTGAATGTAAATGCCTCTAATGACTTTTATTGGTTTCTGCCATAAATAGGGCTGTATGGAGCTAGAAGGTAATGGAGGACTAGAGGATAAGTATTCATTGCCTCTTCCTTTAAAATCAAGAAGTATGTTTACTTCTGTGGTTGTGGGTTAGTGAAGATGGATATATTTATTTGACTCTAACTGTAAGAGCAGATTTTTATATACCTTGTAGCATCTGAAATCAGTATTTGGGAAGAAAGCTCTCAAAGAATTTCTTTGCACTAAGTAGGTAGCACAAACAAAAAAGTTATTAATTGTTCAAAAATTACAAGCAACAGGGACTGTAAAGAAAGCCCATTTCTTACTTTATACATTCCCATGTAGAATCTAAAGTTTTCTTTATGAAGGATTTTTTCTTTACTTAAGTTAAGCCTTAAGATAAATTTCTGTTGAACTAAAATTTAAAAAAAAAAGGCTATTCCTTGAAAGGATTAAAACCGGCATTGCAGCAACAGATAAGAATCTAAAAATAATCAAGAAAATATCAGGGACTTTCAGCACACTTGAAAGTAGGCTTTTCAAATACTAAATTGTTGAAATCAAAACTTAGAAGAATGTGATTTTATGATAAATCATTTGTAAATAGATTTTATGGAATGCCTCCACCTTCCTGCCTTGACTTCCCCAGGAAGTGCTGGGAAGAATCCAGGGCTGATCAAATCTTTCCTGAGAAAACAAAGGTGATGTGTGAAGCTCCTTCTGCTCCAGACTGAGGCTAGCAAGCTTCACGCGAATAGCCCTATGTTGTGAGTAAGAATATGGTATTCTCAGACAAGTAGTGAATTTTTAGTGATGTTTCTCATTGAACAGGAAGGCTGTTGCCTCCTGAGAAATACTGGGATGAAAAGCAATGAAGTGGGACCAGCAAAGCAAGCTAATGACTTGAGTATGGATTGGCTATAAAAATATTTTGATGACTCTTTCTCATGCCAGAGGAGGTCTAGCTCATCGTGTACTTGGGATTTAGTCATGAAGTTTAGATTGTAGCAGAGAAAGAAGGGATAGTTTAAGATTGCAGTGAATTTTGGTGATTTATAAGCTTCTTATTTATTTACTTCTACAGTTTCAGACTTAGCTTTATTTTACACCTTATTTTAAAATGCTGTGTTTTAAAATGGAGATATGAGAGTCCTGTGAGTACTATACTTCTAGTTTTTTTTGTAAGCATCCTGGAGGAAAATATGTTCCAAAAGAAATAAACTGTAAAAGAAGATAATTATAGCTCTGATGATCCTGGGCCATTTGGGTAATGTGCAGAATGTTTCCATTCCTCTGCTACATTTGGACCATGGAACCATTTGTGAAGGCAGGACTGACTGAAGAAAGCAGTCAAAAAAGAACATGAACGATAAGACAATAGGCTAAAAACACTTATTCATGCAGACATTGGCAATACAGGGTAATATGAAGAAAAAAGTTTGCATTGGTCTCATTCTCTCTGACATTCTTTTGTATTATTTTTACCTGTTACTTTCAGAGTAACTATTTCTATTTTTATATGTGTCTGACCCTCAATTGGCAGATTGAGAGAATCAAGAGCAGGGGAGGCAAATTGTTATGTAAACTTAGGCATGTGTACAGATTTATTTTTTTTTTAGGAACAGGGCCTGGCTTTTGACATTAAGATATCATTCAAATTAATCAAGGAAGAAAGTTCAGCACATGAAATAGGAAAAAAAAAAAAAAAAACCCACTGCAGAAAAGTTCAAAATAAAGTGTATGAATATATAAATTGAAGATGTCAGAGGAGTCCTAATGACCCATTTATCCTCATCTTCATGAATTATCTAAATCATATTACTGAATCTGTTCCATCTCAACTGGTAAAACTAACTGAGCAAAATCAGGGCTCCTGCATACAGTGGTTTTGTAGTGAAGAGTCAGCATAAAAGCAAATTGTCATCAACCTAAAACAAAGGGAACTGATGGAAGACTCTCTGGATATTATAGTTCTTAACTACATTAGAGTTTTATACACTGTAATACAAAGACTAATTTATGAGGTCAATCAGTATTGTACAGAGCAATGAATAAAGCATTAGTTTGAACACCCATGACAAATTAGATGACTGTGAAATAGAAACAATTTATGAGAGGAATATCAAGTCTGTAATACTTCAATCTTCAGTATTGCAGATGAAAAACAACATATTAACATACTAATTACTTGAGGTTTTGTCATTTAAATTGTACTATTAAAAACTCCACTTATATGCAAAGTAATTAATGGTTTTAAAAATTAGGGTCTTAACATAAAAATATATTTGATAAGGGGGAAATAAATTGCTATTATTCTTGATTAATTTTGGTTTGGGACAGAAGATTACTTTTCTATCCTAATGCTGTTCATGGTGAACATGTTTACTACTGCAGAAGAAATCTGAAAATAATGAACTCAATGGTGCAGGAAAATGTCTTCTAGCTTGTTTAAAGATTTTTTTTTTACCATTACTTTTGTACTACTTAAATGTAAAAATCTAGTTGCTTGTATTGTTTGAATATGTAACTTCCTTCAGTGAAGATGAAAGTGGGGAGAAAGATGGTAAGAAATACAACTTATTGGAGTGTCCAAAGTCACTACGTGTTATTGATAGTGTTCTAATTAAGTGAAGAATAATCAGGTGAGTCACAGGGAATATCTGTTTTTAGATTCTTGGTTGTTTGTCTGTTTTAATACTAAAAGTATTATCTAGCTCACAAACCATGAGTGAGGTATCATCAGGTAGAAATTCAGCCCCTCTTCCACAGGAAATTCTCTCAGGCTGTAGATAGGTTTTATTCGGCACTGTATGTTTTGCAGGAAAACTTTGTGTTTTACGTCAAAAATATTTATGTCCATTGTAGTGGATGGTCCATGCATGCCATGTCCATGATTATGGACAGCCTCTGGTATAGTATCAACATTTCATGGGTTCAGGATGTGTAGGTAATGTAATGAAAAAGTACGGCTGGAGTACTTGGTAAATTTTGAAAGATTCAAACCTGCATGGCTAGCTATAATTAGGAAAAGAAGGTGATAACTGTTGTAGAGAACTAATCAGTTACCAGGAAAATAAGGTAACAGCATGAAAAAGCTATCACAATAAGGTAGAGCTGACAAGCGGTTGTCAGGAGACGCAGATATCAAAACATACGAAAACCTGAAAAACTGAATTCCAAGCTAGGGGACCTAGAACCATTTGTACAAATTGAGGGAAATGTAACAGTTTATCATCAGCTTACAACAATCTCATCAAACATAAAGACTGTAGTTTATTCATCTTGAGTACTACACAAAAATTGGATGTTGGCACACTTGAGCAGAAAGCTCTGCCTTTTGTCAGGGTGTAGAACATTCTTCATCTCTAAGTAGAAGGGTGCCTGTACACTACTCAGTGCAATGGCTAATGTTCCTGGCAAATGCCTGGCTGAGGAAACAGATTTTTTTTTTTTAAAGGCTGTGAGGGGAAGATATGGAGGAAAAAAGCCTTAGGAATTAATTGACAGAGTATAAATGTGGGAGAGCTATATGCTGTATCTCTGTTACTGAATGTTTGATAGCAATGTCTGGAATAAACAATAAATATTGTTCAAATGAAACTTAGATGTGCAAAAGTTTTGTCTGTCTGCTCTGTGGTGATGAGAAAGAAATCTATTAAAGCTCTTTCTAGAGTAGTATTGAGAAAAAATTTGAATAGATCAAAAGGATTAGTTCTCTGTCTTGTTGAATAATATTCTCTGGTTCAAAAGTATGTGGGATCAGTAGCAGAGACAGTGAGGAGCTGACACATTTGCAGGGCACAGGTAAGGGAATGGTGGTGATAGGATGACAAAATTGGAGCCATGGACCATTATTCAAACTGCTTAGACTGAAAAAGTGATTCCTGTTATACAGCAACTCCAAATCTTTTCTTTGCTTCTTGTAGTTTTTCCTCCTTCCTTGAAATTGCTTTACTAGAAGGTGTTATGATTAAAGCAGGTGCAATTCCTTTTGCACTAAATGTCACACTGCTTGACAGGAAAAATGTTTACAGATGTGAACTTGTGGAGCAGGGATGTATAGTGCTGCTAATACTCAATGTTGCCATATCCTGATTAAGGGGGGAAAAAAAAAGATGTCCAAGTAAGTGCTTATTAAAAAGGTAAAGTTATTTGTTTATGATTAAAAAGTGGCATAGTTTAGTTACAGAATAGCACTGGGAAAACAAGTCAGCTGCTGAGGTAGAGAGAACTGAACCCATGAATGGTAGCACACTTTGAAAGTGAAGTTGTCATGGTCAATGAAGATTGTGTCTGTATGTATTTCCAATCAAAACTTGATGCCAACCATTTGAAGTGCTGTCACCTGGCAATGGATCTATATTGGGGGTGGGAAAGTAGCTGTAAGCAGGAGAGCTTGGTCCTTGCTTAAGCAGAATTAACAACTTGGCTGGCCTGGAAAAGTAAATGCTCTCTTGTTAGTAGTGGTTAGTTATTTTTCCAGAAAGGAAGCAGAAAATACAGCTGAGCCCCAGAGATTTGTTGCATGGTCTTAAATTTTGTGCTTGTTGAGACTTGTTTTCATTTTGCTGAAGCAAGATGAACCTTTAAGTAGTACTCACTGGACACAGCTGGACTTGATTGTTATCTAAAGGCTGAGTGACACATCACTGCAGGAACTTTCCCTTTATGTGCAATAAAGTCTGAAATAGCTAGTTTGAAGTCTGTAGAAGTAGCTCAGGCATGAAGGACAGTGGGGTGACACTCAGGAGCTGAGCTTGCATAGGTGACTAGAGTTAGTCTGTTAGGACTGGAGATAATGGTGAAGTGCCTACAGCTGGGGAAGTGACTCACTGGGGAAAGATGAGGAGCAGGGGCTTCACTGCTGCTACAGAGGAAGGGAACTGCTGATAAGTGAAGGTAAGATAGTGGTAAAAGCCCCAACTCTGAATGGTCTTGAACAAAAGACCTTTTTTCTGTGGATGTGGGGCTGAAAAATGAAGCCAAGAAAAAAATACAGCTTGGGAGGCAGTGCCAGAACAGTCTTTGACTTTAAGCTCCAGGACCAGCAAGGAAAGTGGATACAAGCTGGTAGAGTGATTAGCTCTATGTTGATGTTATATTGAGCTTTTAAAACCAAGCTACTTAATGCTTACTTGGCTTCAGCTGAAAGCAGAGGAAAGATCTGTGGAGCATGGTCTGTATGATTCACAGGCATTCATAGAGCTCTCAGTTTGAAGTTTAGTCACAATAATGTTTGGTGGCAACTTCTGTAACCTCTGCTAGCTGGCAACAAAGGTCACAAGCTTTCAAGGAAGCCAAGGGCTATTATGCAGAGTGAAAACTGAGACTTAAGAAGAAAGCTAGCAATAAGGTGAGTCTGAAAGCTTAATCACTATATTTAATGTATATTCACATGCTTCAAAATTATTTCAGTGAACTGCCTGATCAGTTTTGAAGAAATACATCTTTGTAGAACTGCTAATTAAGGGATGTCTTAATCTTCCAGTCAGATTGAGTAAAGCAGATGAGCAAAAGTGTTCTTTTGAAGTTTCTGATTAATTATTATGCTGAATGATAGATAAGATATTCACTAGAGGATGTAGACTCCTGCTGGTTACAGGTTTCTGTAAAATCAAACTCAAAGACAAAGAATTCAGTTCCAAGGGATATGTATTAAGTTATTTAACTCCTCCCTGTGCAGACAGAAAGTGTAATCGAACATGTCCTTGTCTCCAGATTCAAGGCTGCAAGCCTAGAAAGTATTCTTATGTATTTACTCTACCCAAATATAGCACTAATATCAGGTTTGTGGGCTGTTAATGTAGAAATGACATGTAGCGTCTGGCTGGACAAATGGCCCCATTTTGTTTGTGTTAGGACAGATACGGGATGTTTATACTGAAATGTTGAATATATGGGGCTGGTGTGCAAACATTTAGACCCACCCTTTGCTCCGATGGGCTGGGTTAACTGCATAAAGCATTTGAATGAATTGGGACCTTGAGAGATTTCTAGGTACTTAATAAATGACAATTCTACAGAAGAGAGTATAGATAACTGTCATCTGTCTTTCAGAAGTAAGTTTGTCCTTATTAGTCTTCCAGACAGGAGGACAGAAGACACAAAACCAAGAATAGGGAAATCATGAAAGGTGTCAAATGTGACTCTTGCCACAGATAAACCAGCTCCAAAGTTAAGTCTGCTAACCAGCTCTGTTATTTTGAGAGGCTAATGAAATGATGTAGAAACTAACAGCAAGGTGTATTTCTACTGTATACATGAACTTTAAGCTTCAGGCTAAGAATATCTTGCACAAGTATCTTGAGAAGCCAATTTAGAATGACGTTAATTCCATCTTTTCCAAACTAATATTGCACAATTTGTTTTTCCATGCATTTTATGCAACAATGGTATGGGCTATAAGCTAGGCACGTGTTCTTGTTATTTCTGTAGATGGATTTTTTTTCCCCTTCCTATTCCTGCTGCTTTTTTTTTTGTTAGAAGTTAGGAATTGGTTCTGCATAGCAGAGTAAAATAAATTCTAAAGATAATAGCTATTATTATATGGACTACTGTAATGTTTATAACTTCAGATATGTCCGCAAGACTTAAAGGAATCCTTAATTTTATGTGCTTGGTTATCCTAACCTTAGTGCTGTGTTAAATTCCTTTTCTAAAACATTGTTTCTTTTGTTTTCAATGTGAAAATATTTCTTTCATGTTAGACTTGAATTAGGAAACAGTGATTTGATTTTGGCTGTTCTTAACTTCTAGGCTTGCTGGATAGGACAGTCCAGATCAGATGTTTGATATGAGCAACATCATAGCATTTAGCCTGATGTGATAATAGAGCTTTCTAAAATTATTTAAAATTTCATGCTGTAACTGAGAAGTAAATTCCCCGTAGCTGATCAGATTTCTTGCCTGTTTACTGATGGATTACATTTCTAGAGTTTGTACATTGAGTTAAGAACTCTGTGGGAACTCTGGTGTAGTACTAGTCATAAACAGTCTTCCTGCCTTCCAAGGAAGGGGGAGGGAAATTTTCTGGTATTCAGGTTTTTTTCTCTGTAGCAGACTTGGCACATAGTTTATGTGCACTCAGCTGATGTTTGAAAGGTTTCCTTTGCAGAATGTGTCTGAAAGCTTTTCTCCCCTTCAAAGTTTAGACTATGTAAATGCTAATGATTCTCATGCGAGAGAAGGGGCTGCTGTATGTCTTCTCTTCTCTTTCCCAGTCTGCCAGTGAAAAAGACAGACATGTAATGTTCTTTGAGTTTTCTTCCTGAAGATTTGCTTGATAAGGATTTTACCATTTTAACTCATGTGATTAGCTGCAAGAAGCTTAGTTACTGGGTTTTTTCTTTCCTTTCCTGGAGCAGCCACAAAAGAATACAAGCTGTGTATTGTGGAAAAAGTACTTAAAAAACAAAACAAAAACAAAACAAACAAAAAAATCCCCAAATCAACAAAACAAAATACAAAGCTACATTCTAATGTAATAAAAGAAAAAAGAAAAAACCACAAAGCTACCTTCGAATGTAATTAGAGAAACTCCACTCTTAGGTTGTTCACTGCTCTGATCAACACAAATTGACAAAATATTTGTTAGGCAAGACTAATGCTATGCATTTAGAGTTCTAAAGTGTGCAAAGGGAGCGAAGATTTGCAAAGATCCTGATAATTCAGGAAAGAATACTAGAGTTCAAACAATTCCTGCTTCTTCAATCAAATGCACTTGAATAATACTCCATTTGAATAATACTTCTGGGAAGGTTTATAATATAGCTGTAGTTGATGGTTCACATATTTAGAGTTCATGCTATGCCTTGCTATACTAAAATTTGTTTTTATTGCTTTTATTTTTCACTTAATTTATGAAATTAAAGAGACTATTTAGTCTGTTGCACAGGATATTGGTTAAAAGCACTACAGAGACAATGTGAATACTAGGAAATGAGTATTGAATCTATTTTATCATGCTTTTCCTCAAAGAAGCTGAAATTAGAAATTATTCAAAATGCCTTGAAGTTGATACTTAATGGAATTAGAAATGATACCATCCAAGATATAGATGAATATTAAAAGTAATGGATGCAAAGTAACAAATTTCCAAGTAATTTGGTTCTACAAATATTTGTGTTTTTAAGTGGCCTCTATGATCAGTTCCACATGGCTAGGATGGCAGGTGAGCACTGGAAATGATGAGAATTGCTGAGCATTTGAAATGCTCCAGCTGTGGGTTAGGGATGAGAAAGCTCTGTTAGGGAGCTTGGAGAAGGGGATTTCAAACCTTCTAGTATACTTCATTTTGTATTTTTTAGTTTAAGACAAATTAATGGTAACAAGAAGTATGTAGGTCAGTATAAAATTCTAGTTCAACCTTTTGGAATCAGTATTTTAGTTGCTCATGTTAAGTAGTATGCAATGGGTGCCAACATTTAATGTGTTGGTAAGCAAAAAACAGTTTAAGCTATGCATTGGTCTTCTCTTTTTAAAGGGGTTGAGAAAATAAAACAAGGTTTCCTATTAGAGTATTCCCCACAGAAATGAAGAATCCATAGTAAATGCAAAGCTAAAGATGTAGTTCATGAGATCTGAACTCAGCTTAATTGGTTTGATTTCAGATTTCTTAAAACTGATTTAGGAAGTAATGAGAGGGAGTGTATTAGGAGTTTTTTACTGGATTGGTATGCTCATTGCACAGTTGTTCAAATGCAAAAGTATCATGCAGAGGCTTTTCTTTCCCATTCCATGTTTTAAGCCAACATTTGAAATGCAGGAAGTCATTCATTGTAAAATGAGAGGGTGTTTTTATGAAACCGTGCAAACACCTAGTATAAGAATTTCAATTCTACCTTTGTGTTTATGTGCTTCTGTAAAAGATTTGCTGTTTCAGAAAACTAGTCCTGCCAGCAGAGTGGTTTGCTACTATACTCATGCAATTCAGGTGAATTTCATGAATGTGAGAAAACAATCATACCACTCTTACACGAGAATATTCTAACATAAATGAGGCAGAACTTGTCTAATTCAGTTCAAATAAACTGAATTATTTATAGTGCATTTGTGAACTTTTTTCACACTACTCTTTCCCAAAAAACCCAGAATATTAAGTCACAGCCTTATCAGAAATGGATGAAATCAACTCAAAACAGACAGAACACAGCTTAAATTTGTTGAGGCTTATTGTTTTATCTGAAGTGAAGCACTAGAAAACAATTCTTGAGGTGTAAAGGATAGGTTGCTATGCTAGATAGGGCAAGGGACTTCAGATATTGCTCATATTCAAACAAATACCTGTTGAACTGATACCAGCATCAGTATGCAATGCATGGCTTGAACTATTGTCTCGCTAACATGCTAAGTGTTGGCCCTTTTTACACATTGCTTAAGGCAAGGAACTGAAATACTGATTCCAAAGAGCTGGACTGGGATTTTACTGACCTACGTACTGCTTTTGAATGTCATTGTTGTGCTGAAGTTCATGTAACTGCATGCAAATGGAAGTGTGTAATTCTGTCTCTGGACCAATGATGCCATTCCTGAAATTAGGAAAGCAGATGCCTTACCTTCTCTTGTTGCTGAACATATTAAGTGGAATATACTTGTGCGGTAACTGGTCATGTAACAAGTAAAATGTGTATTTGAAATAAACTTTCTGTAACAGTGCAGTAAGTCAGTGAACACCTGCTAGTTGCTTCCTGACTGAAAATTTGAAAGCAAAAAAATCTCAGTGGGATACAAATTTTGTAAAAACCTAATATGTTCTAGAATCTCTGGGAATAACTTCGTAAAAGTAGAAGCAGCAAGGGATGAGCACTTGAAGCAAGTATAAATACTAGACATGGAATATGGGCTTGTTGCTTAAGAGTACTGAAGTTGTTTTTTTAATTGTTTATGTAACTGCATATCCCAAGAATAGACATATATTAGAAAATATAGCTTGTGTGTGTGGAGGAACAGATGTGAGGGGGTTGCTTGTTTTTAATTCCCTGCTGGTAAATGGAAGAACAGTGGTATTTAGTCTTCTGCTGGTTTTTTTTTTTTTCTGGTTGATTGTCTGATCTGCAAAAACATGTGTAGGAACACCTAATATCTGCTCAGTCTCCTACTTTGATGTTGTTCAGTCTTTCCTCTGGGGAGCTATCACTTTTCTTTTGGATTTTAGGAGTTGCATACCTGTATATAGTGCATGTTAAAGAATACAAACTTGGATGTAGTAATTGTCTTAGCAGTATGAACACCCCTTTGCTTATGGTAGATTTTGGTACAGAACTTATTTTCAGAGGTTAGCTACAGTATACCTGCGGATTAGTTTTCAATATTAACATTTGAGAGGAGTTTTACTAATACATTTCTTATCTTTCAACTCTTCCTCTCAATTTATTATGACTCATTAAGCCTTACAAATAACTACAACATTTTTCTCTTGAGGAATTATTTGGTAGGCATAAATATTTCTTTTCCACTTCAGGCAATGTTTTGTGATAAGGTAACTCTTCTTGTATGGAAAATAATCCTTAGGATCAGAGAAAAATGCTAATAACTCTAGGTTACTAATTCAGGAAAAACTAATGTATTTGCTGAACTTAAAATTAAGAAATGAAAAAAAACCCCACCAAAACCAAAAACCATGAGGTTTTAGTAGAGGGAATAGTATGTTAGATTGAGTGGAAGCAATATAGATAGTATGCAAGTTTAGCTTGTAGTGTATTTTTACGTATAGTAATAACTGATATTTACTTCTTGATGTGCCAAACAGTAAACCTGGCAAGATTAAAGACAAAAATTGCAATATTGTGCTTTCTCTGACTTCAAAGTTCATTTTGCTCTGGAGCAAATGCTTTGGAGGCTTACCTTATAAAGATCACATGATGCAACAGATAAGTAATTTAAATGCTGTGTAGAAAATGACTATTTAACACTTAGGGTTCTGCAGTAAAATGTTTTAGCTTACTCATAAATCAGCCAAAACTTAAATTATTTATAGTTGCTTAAGTAACTTGCTCTTATCTCGTTAAAATGAACATGAAGTACAAAAGGGTTCTAGGAAGAAAATTTTGATTTTAAGGGAATATATTGAGTGAAAATTATCTACTAGTTTTAAACCTAGAAGCCAGAGAGTATGAAATAGCTTTCTAGTATTAGTCTCTGAAGCTGAAATATTTGTTAGGCTTGAACATCCTGCTGAAAACTGAAATACAGTTATAGTGTCTGGAATTACTAGTAGAAATAATTTTAAAATGTGTACAGGAAAAATGTGTTAATTTCTGGAAAGCTGTTTTTGTGTATCTGATGCTGGTCTACGTCTGACATTTAACACCTACTGCAGTCATTATCTGTTGGTGGTGAGGATGGAGGGATGCAGTGTACTGGCTTGAGTCAGGTACAAAGCACAGGTGATGTTAAAAATATAACTATTTTTCAAAAGAAGTATTACTTTTTTCACCTGCTTTCTGTCTTATAAGGACACTATTTAACAGATGGGATAACTGCCTCAACTCAAAATAAAAAACCTAACCTCAAAACAAACTCCTTGTCATCAGTGATGAATCATCATTCCTATGTTTAATCACACCCTGTAAAACACATTTGTTTGCCCTTCCTAAGAGCTGTAATCTCTTAATAGTTGCATGTGCAGTATCTTTACTACGTTGGCAATAAGAAGCAGCATAGAAATAAACCTGTTTCTGCTGCTGGGGTAGAGCAGGAAGGCTGTCTGCTTATTCCTTGAACCATGTCAACTGTAGAGACTTGGACACTGTTTGCTGTCTTTGATCCAGCCTCTAACTTATTGGCTTGATCCACAGCAGATATTTTAGATGCCTCATGATTTAGTATGTCACATTACATATTTGGTAGTTAGCTTCTGTGGTTGTGTCAAAAACCTGAGCTTGATTCTTGTTAGATGGGAATAGTTGAAAACTTTGGTAGAACTTGGAGTTTTACATACAAAATGTACTATCCTTAAATTCTCTAGCTTTCTCCCCAAAAAAAAAAAACTATAAGCTTTTTTTTTTCAGATGGGTTCTGATTAAAGTTGAAGCAGTACTTATTTCCTAAGTAATCATAATAACTGTCTTTGACAATGTCGTGATGTTTATAGAGTAGTCTCTGGAAATTAACTTTTGTTTAATTGTAGATTCTTTGCAATCAGGATTTGCTTATGGAATAAGAAAGGCAAAGAATTGGATACTTCAGTTTCCTGTTCTGGTTGGCATCATGCCATTATCCAAGAAAAATGTGCTTATCACTGAGTCATATTTGTTTCATAAACTTGTCAATTTAGTGATACTGCAAAAAAGTCTTAAATGCCCTTTAGAAGAAAATGTTCTTTTGATATTTAATAATTTAAAAATATAATTCATGTACCTGTATGGGACAGAAGCATGATAACTTCTCTAACAACAATTTTTGTGTGTTATGGAATCACATTTTTAACAAACCACTATATCTCAGCCTGGCTGGAGATCAGAAGTAACCTAATCAAGAATTCTCGGAAGAGGTAATTCAAACAGTTATTAAATCTGAGGTCTATGGCAGGTCTCCAGACTGGGTAGTTTCCCTTAGTTCCATGAAATACTTAGTCACAGCCCAACTTCTGACCCATCCTTGCAAATAAGTAGACTAAAAACTTTTAACAACTCAGTTGGACATTTCTGTTGAAATCACAAGCTTCTACTTAAAATATGATGATGGTTTTCTTTATACATTTTTTTTTTGTAGTGGAGAAGCCTGTAAGTTCAACTTTAGTTTCTTCAGACATATATACTTGTGATACAGGCTAGAGTTTCCATGTGACAATGGAATAGCCAGCACTCTGAAAGCATCTTTTTAAAATGTTTTAGCCAACAAACTCTGAAAATTACATCTGTCCTGACCAATAGCAGGCTTTAGAATAACATGGTGTTCTACTTAGTGACAAATCCAAACAGTGTAAAAGAGGGAATTTCTGAATCTCTAAGTTTTGCCACAGGTTTTTGAAAATCAAGGATTATAAATATATTGCTGCACTAACAAAGATATTGCAGAGCATAGCTTGGTAGACAACCTCAGATTATAACCTTAGATCTAATCTTTATAGATTACTCATTTTGCTTAAAACTTGTATTCCTGCCTCAATTGACACAACTATATAAAATAGAAAGCAATTGCTTAGTGAAATGTATCAACTGAAATATTGCCTGGAAATGAGCTTTTTTAGCCTATAAAGTACTTGGGAGAAATAAAAATTTTCTTCAAATATTCTTTGAGCTTCTTCTAACATTATTCAGAAATGAAACAAGTATGACAATATAATAGTTATTGGCTGTGTTAGTTATCACTACTATCAAAGAGAACTTAAGCCTCAAACTGTTGTACTGGAAATGGTAAGCAGCTGATAAATGACACTTAGGGCTAATCACCCTGGAGCTAGACACATATTCAGTTTTTCCTAGTATTTGAGGAAATGGTGATGTAACTAATAACCAATACATCTGTTGTTTAATGATGTCAAATAAATGAATATGAAGTGAAACACTTTTCCAGAATAATAGTTGAAGTTGTACTATGCACTTAGGTACTATATACTCAGAATGCTGTTACAGCAGTTCTTCCATGACTTTTTTACCTGTTTAGACACTTGTAAAATGGTTTTAGAGCAAGCTCTTTGGTAATGAGCTTGCCTGAAACTTCCTCTATTTATGTACACTATATATTATGCTGTGGTGCTGCTAGTTACTATCATAAATGGTCTGGGTTGGAAGGGACCTTTAAAGGCATCCAGTCCAACCTACCTGCAAGGAACAGGGACATCTCCATCCAGATTGAGTTGCTCAGAGCCCCATTCAACCTGGCCTTGAAAATTTCCCGGGATGGGGCATCTACCACCTCTCTGGGCAACCTGGGCCAGTGTCTCACCAGCCTTGTTGTAAAAATCTATCAAGCGCCGTGATTTCAAATATTATGGATCATCAAAATGTAATTTTTTCTAATATGAATTATAACTTCAGTTGTGATTTATTATGATGGTAGCCCACTTCTCAAGCAAGCATTGGTTGGTTATGATATTTCTTCATGAGAGAGGAGTATAAACAGTATAGTAAAGGCTGCCTTGTTTGTAGCAAGTAATGCACTGTTTGTCATAAAACAGCTCTGTGTTAAACAACTGAATACCTATCTTCCTAGAGTACTTTCTAAAGCAACTATAAATCAAGGATAAAAATTTTAAAACCAATTTTTGGCTGGTTAGCTTTAGTGTTTTTTAGTGTTAATGCATTTCTGCACTTGAGTTGATGTTGGTGCATAAAGACCTTTGCTACTAGAAGCAAGCTTAGGGAAAGCACTCTTTCTGACATAAGATTTTCAATATTTATAAGAAAGAACAAGCAATCTAGGTTTTTATCATTTGTTTTCAGTTGAGTCATGCTTTAAGAATACTACTTTGTATTCACAAAGGAAGTTTTTTTTTATTGTTTGTATCAAAGAGTAATTTTATTTTAATCTGCCCTTGACAAATTAATGTTTGTTTTAAAGGAAAGATTCTTGCAGGAGGTTAGTGTCACTACAAACAATGATTCTAGAAACAAATGAAAACTCTCTGAATTTGAGGCATTATTGGATTTTTACAGACTAAAAAGGGGGGGGGGGGTGGTAAATGTCTAGTAAACATAACCTTTCCTTGGCTTTGAAAGAGGCTAGATAATCATCTAGCATTATCTGTGTAATTCAAGCTGTTTAGTAATTTTACATTTAAAGCATAGCTTAATGTTAGAAGTTTCAAAAACTAGATTAATCATCACGGCTTTATTTTTTAAAAAAAATTTAAGACCTAAACCTTAGTTCACCACTTAATAATCCAAAACTAGGTATTGAATAAACCTTCTACTTTGATGTGTTGGCTTCTAGTGATCAGAAAAGGATCTTTGCTTGTACCTAATTAGAATTTCACTTGATGCATGCGAAACTTGAAATGAAAAAAGTCAGGCAAACTGTTCCTTTCAAGCAAAATCATTGTATCTTTAGCTGGTTTTAGGAACCAGCTCTTCTAACAGCTTTGAGATATATAGAGGATGCAATTTCTTGTCTATGTTCTATACACTTATTTGTGTCTTAACTATATAATTCAGTACTTAAAGACATAAAAATAATGCAATGGAAATGAAAACTGCACCTGGTACTGTTGCAGTACTTTAAGCTGAAGTATGATTTCTTCGGGGTTTCCTGAAAGTTGGGTTACTGACAACACTTTCTGTGCACAGCAATGCTAAAGCATGGTGAAGTATACATTTGTAATCCTGAGATATGCAGGATATATATTAAGAGGAGTGTTCTGTAGAAACATTTTTTTAAAGATAGGCAGTAAATCTTACTGATCTTTCTCAATCTGTTTATTTGTTTCTTTAATAGCATCCTTCTTGGGCAGCAGTGAGTTTTTCAAGTTATGTGTTGTATGCCAGTCTATGCCTTTGGGATAATGAGCAGGGTATGACTAATTTGTAGCAATTTGATCCCTGGGCCATGTTCTGGAGGGCTGAAGTACTCAAATGAAAATGTTGATTTTAATCAGCCTGTCCATTGCCTGATGTTGCAATTACAGCAATAGTCTTGGGCTTAGCACTCTTACTCCTGTCAGACTTCATCTGTATTATTTTTGTAAACTAGCCAGCCATTTCCAATTCTGCTCACTCTTGAGAAGGAGAAGAAAAAAAACCTCAAACCACAAAACAAACAAAAAAACCCCACAAACCTATGCAAGTCTTGATACAAAGGCTGTGAAGACCTAATTAGAGCTGACTCTTTTTCATTGCTATTAGACATGGTTGGGGCCTCTGTATGCATCACTGCAGCTTGTACGTATGGATGTGCTGAAACTGGCTGACTTCTGTCCCTTCTGCATGTGTCATATTGTACCACTTCCTTAAGTCAAACTAATTGTGTAAGTACCTGTGGAGTGGAAATAGGGAACTATTTTTTTGTTGTTGTTTTAGTATTAATATGTATTTAAACTATGTTACATCAAGCTTTAAATTAGATTTTGCTATAGAGAATTAGTAACACCATTGTGGACAGATCTGGATTGAAAGCCCTTAGGTGTTGTCAGGCTTCTCCTGAAATACCTCTTGTCAGGAGGAAGGATTACCCTGTGGTTCTAACTGGGAAGTGATTTCCAGATCTCTTCTTCAGAAGCTCTGGGCTATTGTTCAGCCACCTACTAGCTCCATGTAGGAAGTCAGTGAGCAAACGAAAAGAAAAAATGGTCCTTTCTAATAGGGTTTGGCAAAGCTTTTTGAAGCATAGTTCAGAATTTTGTCAAATGCATCTGTCTTTTCTGCAAGGCTTCCTCTGAAATCTCAACAGCCTGCTGGATGGATTTATCTAATATCTACTTCTGAAGGCACCACTTTTTAAATGCCACACTTCTGTTGATGTGTGAAAGCTGTAGCAGGTATGTGAGAAAACAAAGTAAAATAGGAATACCGATAGTATGTCAAACAGATCATGCTTTTTAAATGACCGAGTGACCTCTATCAGATATTTTTTATTATTTACTGATATTTCCAGTAACTAGTATGTCTGAAGGAACAGTTTGGAAAGTGCATCTCTCACATGGGAATTGTGGCAGCTTAATTAGATTTATTATTTCTAGTAGAAACAGATAAAACCTCTTAGAGTAATTGAGTTGCTCGATCTATTTCATATCTGATATGTGATAATAAGCTACAGCCTGTTGCCTGGCACATTTTTGCTCTAGTTTAAAGTACTTGGAATCATTCCATATTCTTCACTCCCCATAACCATAGTGTAATTATCCTTAATTTTCTTCTTAAACCTTGTTGTATTTTACCTGTCTGTATATATAAATATATATATAGTCATTTGGTTTCTATTATTGTTTTACCTTTATCTTGTCTATGTATTGACAATACCATCTTCAGTTGTCCTCATATTAATCACTTAGTGTGATTCATTTTGCTCAGCTCCCTTTCCTTCTCTGCTGAAGTGAATAAGTGGGAGGTGTTATAAATGTCTCTTTGATAGTTTGTGTTTGAGTGTACTTCAGAAATGTATTGTCAGTTGTTGCATTCAAATATGTTGGATAGTGATTTCCATGCTAGGTAGCTTGTATGGTATGGTCAGCAGTATTTTGGTTAGCATACACTGTTCTGGGCAGTCAGGCTAAAGGATGATTATGATGAAATGGGCAGGATCAGAGTAGCATGGCAATGGAGTGATGCCATGTTGTGATATCTCTTGGTACCTGATAGTTGAAAGAAAACATTGCCATTGTTTCATTTCTGCAGATTGGCTATCTTAAGATTCCTGTAATGAGTGCTTTAATCCATATAACTTTATTAGAGTTCTCCCTGTCCTTAACTTTTTCTGCTGAAGCTGATTTTTTCCAGCTCTGCTTTGTATTTATGCAAGCTGTATTTCTGTTGTTAGTCAGATATTTTGAGTTTCTGCAACTACTTGATTTCTAATGTCAGGCATTTAGTTTCTATGACTATTTGTGTGATAATGATTCTGTAAGTCCATACATATCAACTTAGACTGTACTTCAAAGTACCCTGACATTTTTATATCTGTTCCATCTAAATGGACTGTTTGTTAGAGCTTGAGATGATGAAGAATAAAAACAAAACTCACAAGTGGGAGTAGAGCATAGACCAGCATGCAAAGGCTTCTCCTTGGTTACAGATGATTGAAGGACTACCACACACCTGTTGATGATACTTCACATCTCCAGATGAATTCTTCATCACTGTTGTGATGGAGGAAACAGGCTTTTAGAGGGAAATAAATATGCCATTTTTCTCTCATTTTCTGTGTATGCTTTAATCCTTTCTTTGAAGACAGGAATGGAAGCTTTATCTTTCTCAGAGTAGAAAGTGAACTAATGAGTCATTAAGAGAGGCACTTTTTGCCAGACTTCAGGTGCAGTTACCCAAGTAAATTGTTCTAATGCTGGCAGACAGATGGTTTCCTGAATCATCCAAAAGAAATCTGATGTCTAGTTTTATCCTGTTCTTCCTAGGTCTTTAGTCTTTCTCAGTCTCTGCTAGTGGAAACATTTGTGCTAATGAACATTGTGATTATGTCATGCAGACCTAAGTAGTCCTATCCTCCTATTTCAGCTTTCAGGATGAAGAAGAGTCAAGGAAATGAGCTTTACCATTGAGGAGCTTCCCTTTGTGTTACTGTTTGTATATCAGCTATACTTGATACTTCATTCTAGAATCAAATTGTCACATGTCAATGTGGTGTTTTACAATCAGTTCAGATAATTGATTCTGTTCTGAAGGAATCCACTTAGGGTTAGGGAAGGAGCATCCACTTAAAATATATGGTCTAAATGCTACATTCACTGCAGAAGAAACTTATGATGGCTTTAGAAAATGTAGTAAAGTTAAGCAGTCTTCCAGTTTGTGGTCACTGTCTAGATTTGTATTTTTATGGAGCAGACTATTTAGAAAATGAGCTTTCTACCCTAAACCATATTGGTGTACTTATTGTGTACATTTATTTTTTGGTAGTGGCAGCATTTTTTATCATCTTTTTTTTTTTCTCAAACCTATGGAAGATTTTAGAAAGTGATTTTGAAGACATTCATCCCTTGAGTAGGTATAAAGTTTGACTCAGTGAAAGTTTTACTGTAGTTGAAACCTCTCAAAAATGAGTGAGGGGAGAATGGAGTTGGCGTACAAATGTTCTGGAAAGGAGCTCTTGGAGGCAGTAGGATAACATAACTGATAATTTCTTGAGTTCTATTTTGATGTTCTCATTGCCATGGTAGAATTAACATTTGTCTATCCAGTAGTTAAAGAATTTTGCATAGAATGCAGTGGATGCAGGGTTAAATTTGTATTAATCAAATTTAGTATTACAAAAATAAAAAACCCCATAGAATGTGGGCTATCATTTTGTCATGACAGATAAACCTGTTACACTTGAATTAAGAAAAAACTTGCCTAGCTTTGTTGTCTCTGCTTCTCACCTGCCACAGATTCTCTGATCTTTCTTCAAGCACTTTGTTATACAGACAAAATACCATATGTATGAATAGAACTGACCAGTTAAAGATGTTCGTGGTGGTGTTAGCTGTGTTGAATACAGTTTGCTGAACTGGTGGATGAGAGGTACGGCTCACCTCAATGTTTCAAGCTTATTTCCATTCTTCAGTGAAGAGCACTGAATCTGATATTAGTGGAAGAACCTTGAAAAAAATCTGTGCTATCACCTCTTCTACTTAATGTTTAAATAACATCATTAAAGAAGATAAGGCTATGCTAATAAAGGTGTGTAAGGAATTACTTTCATTACACTCATATTATGCAAATTATTTTAACAGAGAAACTAATTGGGAGCACTTCTGTGTAAGAAGGGAAGAATAAGGAATTAAACTAATAGATTCTAATAAACTAATAGATTATAACAATCTCTGTCCTTATGCTAACTTGCAATATTATAGTACTTTATGTAGACTGAATTTTATCTCAAAACTCAATGTTTGATTTCCCTTCTCTGTAGTAAGTTATTAAAGATGAAAATTAGACCCTAAACAATACTGTCCTGTAGAAAGGGAGTGGTAAGAACCCTAGATCTGCTGCTTCTGTGAAATCCCATTGCTCTACTGATCCTATAAAATATTGGATCCTATGCCCTTCCCTTCTAGATCAGGACACCTATAAAATCATAATCTTACCTGTGTTGTAGGAACAGGAGAGCACCTGCAGTGACAACACTGAAGAGTTGTAATGGAATCTCCTGTGGTAGTTCGTACTGGAAAGCAACTTTGAGGCTAAGACTGCCCTTTTCTCCAAAATTACTGTTAGATATCTCTTCCTCTATGACCATGCTGGATACGCTTAGTGTTTGCCACGAGATTTGCCTGGACTTTTAATATGTCTGCCCTAGGCTGTAATTTCTTTCAAGGCTGCTATTCTCCTGCATTTCTCCAAGGATCTATTACTTTCAAAATGTCTGTCTTGGCCTTAACATTTTTCTTCAGGTTCAAATATTTATCAGAGAGCAGAATAACTCAATGTGACACATTTGCTCAAAGCACTCTGCAAAAAAAAAAACAACCCTATGAATTATTATACATGTCTTGTAACTTCTTCAGGAAGCAATGAGGGAAATAAGTGAATCCTCACAGAGGACACATTTCTTGGACTTCCTGCCAGCAAATGAAAAATCTTGCAAGTATATGCCACAAAACAGTAGTGAAATGACAGCAGCCTTATTAGCTGCACTGTGGTAAATAGTACCTCATTAGAGATGCTGGAGGGAGAAGGCAGGAAGAATGTCAGAAGACAGTTATTTACAGCAAAAGTGGGGAATGGAGGGAGAGAAGTGGTGAAAAGAAATGGAGTGTTGTCACAGCACAAAGGAACTAGATGAAGCTTTGGTCCTGGGGCGCCTGCATTTCTATGTAACTACAACTGCAGTAAAACACTGGTCTGTATGTAGACCCCTAAACTGCATCATGTTCATGGTGGGATTGGTTTAATAGAACAGTCCAGATAACTAAACAAAGAGTTTGTGAGACTGGAGCCATTCAAAAAGATTTTCTTCTTTCTTCTGGTAACTACACAAAGCAAGGAATGGTTACCAGTGACGAAATTTGTACTGATAAATGTAGTGATAGAGAGGCTTTTCATTGCTGGTGTGTGGAATCGAAAGACATTTCCTTCAAGGTCAGATGTTTCCTTCATGCTTCTGGAAGGGATGAACATTGGGAACTTTCTTAGATTTCTAGGTCCTCCTGCTGTTTTTACCACAAAATACAGTCATGTGACCAATATATATCTAAGTTTAAAAAAAAAATAAAGAAACAGCTCAACTACAATAATAAATTAGTGTCATAGTCTTATTGGTTTGTGGGATACTTGTTAGTCTTACAGATACAAGATGTATTTTTTTTTGCATATCTAGTAATAGGCCTCTGACATTTGGGTAGACTTAAGTGCCTCCCAGAATCAATACTGATAATCTAGCACAAATGGTAGTGAAATCTTTGTGCTGGTAGCATATAGTACTGTACTGAAGCCTCACTGATTAATATTAAACAGTTTGCCAGAAAGTAAATTGATTTTTAGAAATACTGTATCTATTCACTGCAGATGTTTGGTTAATTCAGAGTGCAGTGATAACTGCAGTGCAGCTGTATTCCTAATGTTGGCAGAAATGACTTCAATGAGAAACAGAAGTCCATGGCATCTATTTCTGCATAAGATGCTCTAGCCATCTTTCATAGCTACTAACTCCGCATGATGGAAGGACTTGCTGTGATGTTGTAAACACAGCCTGCCAGAATTGGGGAGTTGCTTTTTTGTCTTGTCAGTTCTTTCTGTTACTTTCTAGCGTGTGTGGCTATATTACAGAAAGAGGTGTCTTATCTAAAAAGGAAGGTAGTGAAAAGCTGAGTTCATACTGAAGCTATTTAAGGTACGGTTCCTTTTATTTCTGCTCGCACCTTTCCACTCAGAGATTCCAGACTTACTGGATATTATGAAAGCTGTGTGTAATTTGTTTCAAGCAATGTGATTGATAAAACTGTCTAGAGGCATTAAACCATTATGTTGAAGAACTTAAGGACTGGAATGGACTCTTAGAAATGTGTATAATGGAAGAAATTCTGTTTCATGTTCTTAACTTCCTAATTCCGTCCTTTCTACAGTGAGTATTTTGTCTGTCTCTTTCCTACTCTGCATATAGAATTCTTGATGTTAAAGGCCGATTTAAGTTTCCCCCAGACCGTATTTTTGATATACCAGTTTAAAAAAAGAAAAACAAACAACCTACCTATGCCAAGAAATCTTAGAGTAGACAATAATATTATGGTAGTGCTTTTTTAAAAAAACAAACAAAAGCCTATCAGTATGTTGGAACACTTAATTTAGCATTGCACCGTTATTTTGCAGCATGTAACTAATTTAAACCTGAATTACATGGTTATATTTACAAACTTTGAAATGAAAATGAATTCTGAACTTTTTTCATTGTTTGAGGGAGGATGCCATTAGTGAACTGTCAATTTTGGAAAATAAACTTCCTGACCTCTGGAATTTAACCAGATGTTTTAGAGATACTGTCAGAGGTTAGAATTCAATGGGAGTCTCTACTTGAGACTTAAAACCTGTTGTTAGTTGCTCAAGATATTCAGCTAATTTGCTTTAACATTTAGGATGATCTTGGTGGCCCAAATCTGCATGTATTGAGATGAATCCCTTACAAACTGAAATAATAGGGCAGCATGGCAGGAAATTATTTTGTGCATACATATTTTATCTTTAACACTGGTGTCTGTTTAATCTCTATATCATGACTATATTACTCAATACTTCTGAACTACATTAACAGAATGTTTTGAGGACTTGTAGGATTTTATGATGTGCAATTTATCATACTGTGTCTATTTAATTATTTGGTAATAAAGAAAACTTTTTCCTGCACTTCTCTTCCCTTCCTGTATGATTTAAAATGTATTTGAATATAGAATTACGCTGGGGTCTTTTGTGTGCCAAGAGAACACCATAACCACTATGCAAAAAAATCATTTTGATGTATTTTCATTTCATTATTTCAAGTTTTAATAGTAGGGCCAAAACTCTAAAGATAATTAACCAAAGCTTTAGGTATTAAGGATCTTTTAGGTCTTTGTATAGGAAGGCCTATACAATCAACTAATTAATGAATCAGTTATTAAAGTAGGCAAACACTATTGACTAGAGTTGGAATGGATGTCTTTTCTAAATTGCTGTCTGAGGTATTCTTTAGCCAAGGAAAAATAAAAAATTATGCCAACTGTTGATCTGGTGATTTGCTGAACTGAACAGTAGGGAGATTGATTATTGTTCCAATTAATGCAAGCCTTTTTAACATGCTAACTAGAATGTCAGACACCACTACCTAGCAGACATAGATCTGTGTGTATAATGGTCCTCCAAGCCCTTGTTCCTAGTGTTCAACTGCTTCACTAAATGTCTAATCGCTTGCTACATTTCCTGATCATTCTAACTGCTGAATTTCTATTTCAGGCTGGTTGTATCGGTATGCTTCTGCTCTGTTTAACTTAACACAAGGAGGAAAATAGGAAGTGTTGAGCCTCTGCAAGAAAAGGCGAAGACTGGGGCACTTCAGGTTCTTCTGTAGTGATTGGATGAAGAGAATGGGCCTGGGATTATAAGCTATAAATTTTGAAATAGAGATAAGGACTTTTGAAAGTGCTCTCCTCTGAAGCCTTGAGACATGTCCGTCCTGCAGTTTGAAAAAAAAAAAAATCCAAACCAACATAAACTGGATTTTAAGACTGTTTTAAGTGCTTGACATGCAGGATTTATATGTATGACTTCATGCATGTGCTCATTTGGCTGCAGGAGATCATATGGGTAGCAAAAAAAAAGCCAAAGCACTTCGGGTTTACAGAAGGCTGCGTTGTGACCATGGATGATGGTGGGGAGCACAAAGATGGAAGCCTAGGATTTCTGGAATTGGAATGTAAAAGAAATCTGCTTTTGAAGATGAGAAAGCAGATGGGAGTACTCCCTTCAAAGCAACTGAGCAAGTTCTTCCTCTATAACTAAGATTCCAAGAGTAACTTATGAAATGATTCATGTCATTGAGACATGTAGTTTTGAAGAAACATTTAAACTAACTCATAAGCTATTTTTCTTAAGATTAGTTTACATAGTTTTGTACTTAAAGATCTCCAAGTTTATGTAGTGTTGTTTCTATTAATGGAAGGAAAGATATCCAGGACTAGAGTCTCAGCATCAACCACAATAGCCCTATTTATTCAGAGTTTTCAAGGCTGCTTATGTTATGAGTAAACCTGATTGCTGTCTTCTAGAGTTTGTCAAGAATCTTTCTGGAGAATTAATTGTAAATCCAGCAGTAGTTTACACTCTATCTTAAAAAGAAATATAGGTGGTTTTAGAGATGTGTTCACATTTAAAGTATATCTGAACATGAAAGAGTTGGTTTGTGAAATCCTTGTTACAAATTTAGAAAGAAGTTTAAAATTAAATGGATTATGATTTTATATTAACATTTTCAACCAGTTTTAGAAGTTAAAAACTTTGGTTGTGTAGGAGGGTCTTGTAAAATATGCTGTGTCATTTTTTAAATAGACAAGGTTTTGTATCAAGAACCTGTTATTTATTTTAGATACTTGCTGTGGTTCGTGCTTCTGTATCTGATTAACAGATCAGAATAGGAGTAGTAGTTTTATGGGCTTAGGTACCAACTTAATTACCAGCTTTTAACATGCAATCTGGTACTTTTATTAGCTCGGCATATAGAAAAGTCTAATGAGCTTTGGTTTGCATTAAGCTGTTTTGGAAAATAGGTTGCAGAGGTTAAGGTGAGTGATGCAGGTTTTCTGCTCCTTTTAAAAAAAAAAAAACTTCAGCTGAACAAGAGTTGGGTCTTTGAGTAAAATGTTTGTGTTATTGTAAGGCATGCAATATTTTTCACTTCAAGGATAGGTGGATATGCCTAAAGTATGCTATTGCATTCTTTTTGCAGCTCTACAGAAAAATTCCCAGTGCTCTCTAAGCTATTGAGATTTACCTGTTTACTGTTCCTTGGATGTTTAATGGTGTGTAATTGATTCTCAAAACATCACAACCTCCTTTGTTTTATTATAAAATACTTTTACCTGTAACTAGCTTGCTTATCTAAGTGCTCATAATTCTCAGAGTTGATAAATTGCTGCTCATGAAACAATTTAGTCAAAACTGGTGATTAAGTCTTTAATTCACCTAAGAAAATAATGTAAAGACTAGTTGCTGTGTCTTCAGGTCCAGTATGCACTCCAAACCATATGTTCTTCATTTTGTTTCATTACCAGAGGTATGCAGTGTAGATATCCCTACAGTAGCAGAAAAACCTCTTTGGAAGAAGTCTGCACAGATTGTCTGACCCATACTGTCTTATTTTTTCTGTGAAGTACTGTTTGAAGGTCATTGTGAAGTCAGTAATTACACTGGCTGGGAACTAGACCTGATTACCCTTGATGTGCCTTTTAAGTCAATGTTCTTAATTCTCAATACGTGCATCCTGTGTGGAACAGGGGAAAGGAGCTGTTCTCTGTCATTTTACTTTATTTTTGAGAGAGAAATTACAGAATCTGTGAAGTTTACTAGCAGCCCTGCATTTAAATTGTGCTGCTTGAGAAACCAGAGAGGAAGAGATAAAGTGTCCAGCTCAGTTTCTAAAGTACTGTTTTCTCTAAATCGCTCCCTCCAAAAATATTCATCGATTCTATACAGCATTGTCCAGTTTAACTTGAATGCAGCTACAAGTTAGCCCCTAGATTTTCTATATTGCTGGGTAAGTCCACTCAGAACAGGCACCAAGATTCATAGGTAGCTCAGGTGAAAATGTGTGGCAGAAACTGAAGTACTATGAACTGGATGTATCCCAGCCTACATGTGTAATTACATACTGCTGCTTTGCTGTAACTCTTCCATTACTGAGCAGTTCTTTTTCCTTTATGAGGAATCCTTACTTTCCCATTCTTCTCAGAGGTAAAGGTCCAAATTTTCTTTATTACCAGTGTCTTGAGTCACTGGTTAAACCCATACTACCAAGGAAGTTCTCCTGTGAATTCCCTTGAAAGTACAAGATTAAGTGTTGTGAGGTGGGGTCCCACAAATTTTTCCTGTTAGTGATTTTACTTGCTATAATTACACCTAAATGGTGAGTAACGGATTGATAGTAAAACTACAATTTTTTTATAAATGTATTGGCATCCTGGAATAGTTTGGTGTTGAAACATAAGAACTGCTTACTTAAAATATTCCTCAGTATAAAGACCCAAAACAAAAAAAGCAAATTGGATGGGAGAAATCAGATACTACAGACAGACTACAAATTGCTAACTATTTCATTCTAAGCCATTTCCAATAGCATATGCTACTTAATAATGGTATATTCTCACTTTCTTTCACAATCCTTGTGCTACATTCCTAGCTTATTTGATGGTTTAAAAAAAAAAAAAACAAACAAACTCCTCAGAGTATTTAAGAGGAAACAATTGCCTTTCTTACGCATTTGAAGACTTTCCTGATATTGCTGCTACTTTCACTTGAGAAATTTTAAATTACCTTGTGGAAGGTAGCAATAGACAGACTAGCACAGAGTTCATAAACATTATTGCTGTTCCCTACCTTTTCATACTCACATCTGTGCATGTTTTTGTACAGTGTCCTCATCCAAAATGTTAGTTTTTTAAAAAAAGTTAATAATTAGGAAGGCCTTGAAAGACATTGTATAAGCTCTCTAAAATCTGTTAGGCCTTAATATTTACTCTCTGTATATGCAGGTTAATGATTTAGAGTTCGTTCTATTAAAACATTTATTGGATTTGGAAGCTGATTGTGTTTTAAAAGCTAATTAGTCTTACAAATATGGAGTACAAATAGGAGGTCTGAACATTCTGCACTTCAATTCCTGGGAAATTACCACTGATTTCCTTTGATAGAGAATAATTTGCTGTCTGTTCTCAGTTTATTTCTCCCTCCACCCATAAACACATTCTCTGTAATTGAGAACAATATGAATTAAAACACAAAAATGAATTATTTTTACATTTTTTGCAGCTAATAATGTATGCCTATACTTCTAATATTACTTTAAATCAGTTGGGATGAGGGTATTTCAAAGGATCTTCCCTCAAATTGTGTCTAGCTTTTCTTTTCTTTGTTGGAGCCCGAACTAAGACATTTCAGTTGAGATATGGCAACAGAGAAATTCTGAGCCAGATATTTATAAATCTGTTGTGCAACACTGCATTTCAGAGCCTGACTTTGAATACAATACTACATCAAATTCAAAATACTGGCCTGAATGCTAGAAAGATTCAAAGTTATTTGATATCTTTTCTAATTGTGGACTGCTCTTGGAACAGTTTATCATCAACATACTTTTTTCCTAATGTTTAGGATTTGAGGTAATTTTGGCTTAAACTCCTGTTCACAACTGATATATATCCAAAGTAAGCAAAACAAAATTCCTCAAAGTCTCCAAGTTATACTTGATAAGATATAATAGGGTTGAAGGAGAGGACTGCCAGCAAGTGTTGACTTTGAGAACACAAAGCACTAAGCATGCATTGCAGAACATGACAATTTATAGGTATTTGTTAATACATGGTATATTGATTGAGTTTTCCTCCTTTCTCACTTTGAAAGGTGAGGTGAAATAAAATATCCTGGCAGGTTATCTTGCCAAGTCTGTTCATCTTCCCTTTTTCATAATCTGTTAGTGTAGATGGAGACACTGTCTTATAGGATGTAGATGTTTAATTTTTAATCTTTTTTTTAAGTCTGGAGATTAATCATTTTTTCCAAAATGCTCAATAGCTGTGCAGAGACGGAAGGAGAACAGTCATTAAAATGCACATGTTTGTTAGATGCCTACAGAAATGTGGGTAGATGGCTGTGCTATTCAATTAGTATGCCATCTTGAAGCCATAATACACTCTTGAGGACTTGAACTATCCTTACCTGACTTGCATGAGACCCTATACATTTTTACTACTAATGAATAAAGCTTAAAAATGCTTCAGCAGATGGAGAACTAAATGTTCTTTACTCTTTTATGTTCTAAAATCCCTACAGAATGCTGGTGTTTCAATGCAAGATCTAAAATGCTAATGACATCTCTGGGGATCTACAGCTCTGTACATACAGAAAGGATGATACTCATGCTTTCTTGTATCAAACCAGCTTCAAAGGCTCAGTTGTTGGATAGCTCCCATGATCATGTATGACCAGGTCAGGAAGCTGAAGATGCTGAAAGCTACTATTTATCTTCACTGATACAGTAGCTAAAGGAGAAAATAATCATGATAGGTCATGTAGAATCATGTAGAAATCATGGTAATATAAAGGGTACTTACAATATCTTATTGGCTGCCAAATAGCAGCTGTATTTCATTCACCATCCACTTGCTTACCTACAACAATGGACAGCAGTGCAAGCTTTGTTCTCTAACAACAGTTTCTGTTGCTAGATGTTGTCTTTTTGCATTCCGAGGTGACCTAGATTGATTACTGTCCAGCCTACGGGATCAGGAGCTGAAAATTACTTAAGTGAACACTTAATGGGGGGGAGGTCTGGAAGTGGGATTCTGGAATAATTGTGCTTTTTGCATGAGCAGTGGGAGCATAGATCTTTGAACTAAGGTTGTAATGGAATTGAGCAGTTTGGGATTATATAGAGTGGTTATCTGTAGTAGATGACGATTTAGTGATGGATATAATGTGCTGTCAGAAAAATTTTGACTAGCTCTAAAGGCTACAAGAATGACACTTTTCAGGTCTAGCTATAGCCATCTCTCTAAGCTTAGCTTTTCCTTAATCCCTTGAGATTTGCTATACAATCAATGAAATACTTAAGACTTTTTTTCACTTTCTGGACTATGTACAATGACAACTTTAAAGTAAAGCTTAAGTTTCTAATCAAGAGTAACCAAGAGGTTCTGGTGTGATGGTGTGACAGGCTTACTACTCTGGATATTGCATGCTGCCTTCATGCTTGCACTACCTTGAAAGTGGCTGCAGGAGCTAATAGAGAGCTGACTGATTATGTTCTTTCTTGAAGTGTCACACTTTACCTTACTGTAGGTTTGTACATGAAAAGAGAAACTTGTCAACATGATTTACGTCCTTATTAGTATCTAGTCATCTTATCAAGCAGAGATGGCTGGCATATGAGGAGCCTTATAACCTATAAATCAGCAAGCCAAGAACAGCCAAAATAGCTTCTGGATTTAATGCTTGTTCTATGATTTATGATTGTTTTCAGATCTTTAAAGTTGAAAAATAGTAACAAGTGTAACTTCTTGATATCTTTATACAAAATATAATCCAATAAACTATTTCCATGAAGTTGAAATTAAAAGGAGCTGATTTGGGAAGCAAAAACTCATTTTCAGACCAAAAAAAAATTCTTCCTTTGATTTCCTACAGTTATTTACTATCTGGTTTCAGAACATGAATCTTTTAGAAATGTGAATCATGGCAATTTTTCTGACATGGGACCTTGTTTCTTCCCTCCTTCCTCCCATACTGCAACAGGTTGATTCTGACAGGTGAACAAGAATAAATTTTGCTTGAGCAGAGATTAAAAAAAAAAGATAAAAACTTAGGTTTCCGGAAAAATAAATGCCCTGCCAGTCCTTCTTTCTAGTATAGTTCTGATCTATAACTTATATGTGCATACAAACTATAACACATGATACCAGTCTATTGTCTGCTGCTTAAAATTTTAAAATGTCTCCCTCTGTCATGAAAAAAAAAACTTCACCTCTGAAAAATTATTGGCAGAAGAGCATACTTAAGGGAAAAAGAAAAGGTGGTACTTAGTTAATATTTGGTGTTTTAAATGATGGCTACTTGACTTGCTTCTATCATGTTATTTTGTTTTTTTCCTGGCCATAATTTTACTTTATTAACACTGCCTGTAAAACATCCACAATAAGAACTGCCAGCTGGGATCCTTCCTCTTATCCCTCTGTGCCACAGTTTGCTAAATATATTATAATATTTCTACGAAATTGCTGAATAGACTTCAGAGCTAAAATACATATCTGAAAAATTTATTTACTGTAGATGTTTCCCAAGAAATTCTAAAATATTACTTCAGTGAGAATCAATGTGATACAGGCATATAAACATTTTGCGTTAAAGAAAATTGAAGTATTATTTCTAAATCCACAGTTGAACACTACTCAGAGTACTGTATTATGATGCCCTTACAGCAATGAACAAGCCACTTGTATATCTATTGGAGATGGAAGTTCTGATGACCATGAGTCACTTTGAATATCTGATATTCAAACATAGGATACGGGTTTGGCAATACATTTAGAGCACTATAGGCTGATAATTTTGTCAATGCCGTATTTTCTTTTGTAGTGAATTAACTTAAAAATGCTTGGATTTCTTCCTTAACTTCCAAATTGGAGATCAGAAAGAAGGAAAAAGTACTTCCTTCTCCTGCTGACAAATAATTAAGCACCTCAAAAAATAAAAATATTTACTTGAGCTTTAACCTTGTAACTCCAATTCGCTGTATATCATAACATACCCTTTCAGTAACTGATAATACTCTGTTACTTAATTTCTGTACTGTCTTACTGATGGTTACACACTACTGATGTGAATCTCCTAAACTGTATTTCTTACCATCGTAACTTAATTTTTGCATAATTCAAATTCACATTCAGCATGTTGTGAAAACTGAGCAATCTGGTTCACAACTGGAGAGGCTAAAATAGAATAGGCAGCTACAAGTTTCAGGATCCTTTTATGTCACTCAGAGGTATGGTACCTCGAGGGTCGTGTGCTAATTGTATTAAAAAAAAAAAAAGAACAATTTGTTGCAACTGCTGTCAGTTCCTAAACTTTCTCTGGGAAGCATTAAACTGAGTTACAAGTCTGCATATACAGTTATGTGACTCCAGTGTAACTCTTACATGCAATCTTTCCACTTCATTAATAGCTCCCTACAAGTTTTAAAGCCTGTTCTGTGAGCAGCTGTACAGTGCTGATATTCAACAAACACAATATATGAATACTTCAAACTAATCTGGCACGCTTTTAAACAATTCAAATAAGTGCTATGAAATAAACTGCCAGAAAGCCTCCATTGAGTGTTTTACAATGCCTTTCTTATTGTTGTACGATAGCATTTGTGGAATGCTAGAGCAATTTATTTGCAGCATGAGTTATTTTACTTAGCTTTACTTAGATTATCACAAATAATCACTTATTTGTGATGTGAAACACATTCAGACTTGTTCACATCCAATCTTTTGAGCCTAGCTTTCTAAACTAATGTTTACTAAATAAGGTAATACTGATTTTTTTTTTCCTTTGTATAGTACAATCAAATTTAGAGAAACTTTCCTGCTTGCTAAGATGCAGCTTCTCTTGTCAGCATTTTCTAGACTCAAAATATCCCTCTGTGTAGTACTCTGATTACAGATTGACTTTAGAGCTTGCATACCAGACCAATATGTGCTTGGAGAATAGAGACCCCATATTGCTTTCTAAAGCTGCCTATTGCTTGACCTCCTGTACTGTGGATAGTAATTTCTTCAGTCGGTAGATACGAAAAAGACGTAAAATATTAACCCAACTCTCTGAAAGGCTCTTACTCATGTATTAGGCGTGTTTAGGCATGGATTTCACTTTTTAATTATAGCAAAAGTAATGCTAGTGCTGAGAGTTGCAGTGATTGAAGCAACCGTTTTATCTGGGTACCTTCAGGACTTTGATAACATAGTGTAATTGAAATGTCTCTGGAGTGGGTTTGAGAAGAGTATGTTCCTGTTGGTGGATGACAGAGGGCATGTGAAAAATGAGCTTTTCTGGATGCAGATGCTGACAAGTTAGAACAACCTCTAATATTTGCTATTTGTGGCTGATTGTTGTGTATATACTTAGAATTATTTAGCAGACGGTATTATAGAACTGGAATTCTAGTACTGTGTTTGCACACCTCATTTCTTTTCCCTTGTTTGAAAATATATGTTTGTTCAATTTGTGCAGCAGGCTTTTATTTTTCAATTAAGTATATGTTAGTGTGAGAGCACCCTTGGGGTGCTGTTAGGAGTGGGAGGCTATGTGCAGGGGTCAGGCCCACAGCTGCCCAGACACAGTCCACTGGGCAAGGAGATGGCTCCCTGTCACCAGCTCTGCTGATTTAACCAGGCGACTTTGAGATCATGTCCATGGCTATACCTTGCCCATGCCAGCATGGGATGGGGAGAGAAAAGCAGAGTGCTGCTACAAGGATGCATCTAGTGGAAGGTGGGCTTGCTGTGTTACTACCTGTGTTCTGCAGACTGTGGTAAATGAAGGTAACTCCTTGCATGCACAGTGATCCTTGGAGAAGTACAGCATATGGAAATAATGCTGCTTACTGTGGTAGCCCATAAGGACTTGTCACTAGATTGTAGCTGAAAAAAGGAAAGAGTTTGTGTTCCTCAGTCCCATATCCTCTGACATTGGCAGAGGAGAAAACTAGCTCATGTTTTTCTTTTGTTACTTGCTTGGTTGTCTACTGTGGGTGGAAGTAGTTTTTTCTCCAAGCTCTACTTGCTTATCTTTTCTCTCTAGATTTGTTTTCCTCCTCCCCATGGATGTACCAAACAACTATACTACTTCCCCACAGTGTTATTTTCTGAGCATGGCAAAAAGAAAAAATAGCCCCCTGGCTTCAGTAAGGCTTTTCAGATTGAGGACTACAGAGTGAGGTAGTTTGAGGATAACATGTAATAAGATTTTGCTATGAAGTAAACACCACACAAGATGGCACCTAAAAGTGAAACACAATCTAGATTTACTGAGGGCTAAAATTGATATGATATGTCATTGTGGCTGGACGCCAAAAGAGGCTACTGTTCATGTTTCTGGTAATATCACAGATGACAGAGCTATCCTTCTTCCATAAAGAAGGACTTATGTGAGTTTACTTGTGCCTTGTCTAGCAAAACAAATCAAAACATTTAGGCTGCTATAAAAAATGTTCTGGCAAGGGAAACAGTAGCACAAATAAGGTACATTTGTTCAACTTTAAATCCTAGATTTTGCAAAGGAAAAGTATCAACTGTAGGTTGTAGAGACAGCTTGGATATGAACAGCTAATTAATTGCCATTTTTGGCACTCATGTAGACTTTTAGCGCAATCCAAATCTTTATTACTCATATGTGAGTCCACTCTGTCATAACGAGAAGATAAATAAAATTGGTTTAATATGGCATTGATATTGTAATAGCTTTTCTCTGTTTTCACATGATATCAACTAAAGCTGAACTGCTTTGGTTTCTCTTCAGGCACTGATTACTATGACAACTATTTGAAAGTATTCCTGATTAAATAAATCATGTTTTGCCTAGAGACCACATGATCACAAATCTCTGTGATTAAAAGTTAAAAAGGCACCAGCCCTAATTTATGTCAGGTATTTCGTAAGTGACTTCAATTTTTGGCACTGTGTGAGATCTCAGATTGCAGTAATTCCCCACACTGGATTGCAGCAGGGGTTACAGCAGATTTTCTTTTCTTGTTCTAATGAGTTTAAACAGTAGAGAGATCAGTGCAGACAAATGCTAGAACAATTCAATGATAAAAATAAAACTTGTAATTAACAAGTACTAAGGGTTTTTTTCCTGATTGGAATTTCTGTTGTATGAATGAAAGAAACGTTTAATTTGCTGATAAACTTGAAAATTGTCTTGGAAATAATCCAGATTTTTATAGGAAAATATGTAATTATTATTTTCAAACAGCTTTGCAGATCAGCTATATTCATAGGGATATTATGGATCAGTTGGCAGGTTTGGGAGCTTTTAATCACTATGTTCTTACAGAAATTTGTTTCTCAAAAGTCACTTGAAGTATGACAAACTTTACAGTTCTAACAAGATCAGATTTGATGGGTTTCAAGTCATTCTAAAGAATCTTGGACCATTGCTTTGCTCACTTGAAGACTCCAGTTCGCATTGACTGCTTGTAAATATGCAGGCATACAGTGTTAATTCCCTTTTGAAACTGTTCCTGTGTGATCACAATGAATTATATGACCTTAATTGCTTGTTACCATTTGTCCTGAAACAGAGAAGAATTTCTGAAGTATGACTTATCTTTGTTAATATCTGTTCCCGAATTTACCTCTTCATAGAATATAGAATCATATATGTTACTGCATATTTGTGCTACTATGTTTGCAGTTTTAAAACTACAATAGATGCAATCTAACAGCCATGTCCCTTCTTTTTCTGACTAACCCTTTTCTCATTTTTCATTATAAACTGAGCTACTACTTTTCATCTTAGAATTAAATTCTGTTATTTGGTCACTACACTGTGCAGTCTTGTATGCAACCTCCCAAATGTTATTGCTAATCTCTGGTGTGATTTATATTGATTATATTTATATTGATTCTGAATATATTATACTTGGAAATTAATTAGAAGTAGGACAATTAAGCAAAGCATAATGTTGCATGCTACTTGTGGTATTTGGTTTCCTGCATTAGAAAATGGGTTATTTCCAGGTTCAATCCATACAGATTTTGTAAATATTAATGGTGTCTGGACTTAAATCCTCGTTTATTTAACACTTTAAGTATATATTTCATTATTAATGTCATTCTACATAGAATCATAGAATCACATGGTTGGATGGGACCTGTAAGATCGTGTAGTCCAACCATCTTCCCACTACCATTGCTGCCAGAGCTACTAAACCATAACACATATATTATAACACATATAAACCATAACTACATATATTTGAGGAATGAATTGCAATATTTAGATAAAGTTGTGAATAAGTGAGGGATGTATAAAAACTACCAAGGATGTAGATGTATTTTTTTAAAGGGCATCTTGATGATTTTTCTAGTGGAAGTATAGCAATGCTGTGAAAAAGTTCCTAATGTGTGCTAAAGTATCTGCAAATATGTGGTCTAAAGCAGAGTAGAGATGAAGACAAGAGAGCTGCTTTACTTGATCCCCCGTCCCCTGCCATTACTATTTTTTCTTAAATCCTCATTTAGTTAATTAGTCTTTGTAGGGTTGTGGAAGACCACTTTAAAAGAAATGGGCAGATGGAACTTTCCTTTTGCAAAACTAATTTAGTTAAAATTCTTAGGTGCGAAGTCTGTGCTCATTTCCTCTGTAGAAGTAGTGGAATCTTTCCTGAACCTTGCTAAATAAAGGCATATAATTGCAGTGAATATTGGTTAAAAGAGAATTATTATTATTTAGAACTTAACCTATAGCAAGAGAACTATTACAAGGCTGTATGTATATGGTGGCTACTTACGTTGATGTATGTGTATAGCTTTGAAATATTGATTATTTTTTGTTTGGAACATGAAACAAGATGCTTAATTTAACAGTTTAAGTCAAGGACTAGCACTTAAATGACTTAGATCTGAAGGCTAAAGCTCATTTCTCATAGTTATTGAGTAGAGCCCACTGAGGCAGGTAATAAGGAGACTCTTTGAAAAGTGAGAAAGCACTAGAATTTAGGAACAAAGACAAAATCAATAATTAAAATAGCATTTTTTAGGATTCCCTTGAGTAAAATGCCTGTAAAGAGACTAAAAAGTACATCTAATGGAGTGTAACTTTATATTGATTCTGAATATATTATACTTGGAAATTAATTAGAAGTAGGACAATTAAGCAAAGCATAATGTTGCATGCTACTTGTGGTATTTGGTTTCCTGCATTAGAAAATGGGTTATTTCCAGGTTCAAAATGATCCTGAACTTGAATTAAGCATTTCAAGTAGATTGTAGCATCATAGCGTTCGAACGGAGTTAAAACTTCTATTTCAAAAAAGCCTCCCGTGTTTTCCCTTCAATATATGGAACTGCAAATTCATTGGTTAAAGTAGGGAGTCTAATTGCTTTGATACTAATTACCAGCTGTATGCTTCCAGTATTCGACACAAACCTGAATGTCCATAGAGGGCCTGGATTTTAATGAATATGTTTCCTGTGGACTTATTCACAAAGAAAACTATTAAATTTACCTGTTGTATCTTGTGAGTAACAACAGCTGAAATAATTTTAGAAAGCTGACAAATCTGTTTCTAACAAGTTTACTTAAGTCTGTCAGGCTCACTTCTTCCATTTATGTGATTAATACATACTCTATCCTAAAAAAATGTTCTTTGTCAAGAGAACATTTCTTGTTTATTTTTTCTTTAGTATCAACTTAGATTAATACTCATGTTCTTATTTTAGTATAAACGTCATAAAACGCAGGAGAAGTAATTTCAAATTTTGGTTTCTGAAAGAGGATATTCTTAAGACATTTTTTCTTCTGCATTAAATTTGGAAATTAGCATTGACTAACAAATGACAAAAAAAATATTCTTGCAATTGAATTACCATGTTGCATTATTGCTGAAAGAGTAATTTAAGGTTCATGCTTTTAGACTTTTTTTTTGTTTTGTGTATGCAAACCACTCTGCGCCATGATTCTACTTTACTCTGCTGTTTCCCTGTGACATCAGCTTGAAAACTAGTTTCTCAAGCTTACTTCACCACTTGTGATTTTTTTTTTCTGTGCTCCTTACTTTGTGAAATAGTCAGAAATGCTTCTCAATATTTACCTTAAATCCTTCTTAAGACTTGATCCCCTTGCAGTGCAGAGAGGCGTGTGTAATGTTACACGTGGTAACATAATGTATCAAAGTTGGACTTTTTTAACTTTTAGTGTTCTCATTGAGAAAGATTAAGTGTATGATTAAGCATTTTTTTGTTTGTTTTAAATCTGATAGAATTAGTTCTTAAGTTCAGACTCTACTAAGGCTAGAGGGCTTGAAACAAAGTTGGTTTGATTACAGGACTCTAATATCTAACAAATATACAGCTCCAAGCATGAGATGCAACTTGGATATGTGAAGAAAATAAGACAAATAAGTTGTCAACACTAGTAGTGTGACTACTAACAGCTTAACTTTGAGCCTTTTGCCTTTTTACTCTTAGTATTGATCATGCAAAATAGTATATCACAAAGTAGTCCTGTATGCTAAAGAGATGTGTACAGTTTTTGCATCAATTATCATCATTAACATTGACATAATGCTTATTTAAAAGTCTGTGACGAATACAGAAGCTGTACATGTGTCTTGGTGATTGTGAGTAGGAGATTTAAGATAATTCCTCCTGCCCAGTTGAAAATTCCATACAGGGCTGAAAGAGTTAATACTTAAAGATTTCTTAGACAGTTGCAATTAAAAGGGATTAAACAGCTGCTTAAAGAAGAAACCTTAATTTTCTTTTCATGCCTATATGATTTTGATCCTCTGTTCTGTATGTTAGTAATATAAATACTGAGAGCCAAATTCAGCTGGGTCCACTAACATGGATAAGATCAGAGGAACTGGGCTTCATCAGAAAATACTTGTGTACTTCTAACTATAGTGTGAAGGTCAACATAAGGTTCATGGTCAGAATAGTTATGCACTGTAAATAAATGGAACTACCAATTACCGAGTGAGCAGATAATGATGAACAGATTAAGACACGTAATGCTTAATCTTCTGTCACACTGACAATTTTCTATTGCTATGCTTAAGAGAAGAGCATATATTTTTGCAAGGGCTGATCTTCCCAAATGAGCAATGTTACTGTTGTGGTAGAGGGGGAAAAAAGATAATTTTTCTTTTTACATGATTCTTTCTAGCTGACTAGAATAAATCTGATCTACACTTAAATATTTCAGTTTCTTGAACTCTCTGAAAGTATTCACCACCTTATTTAACCATATAAAAGCAGTATCCCTTTAATACTGACAACTGTGACAATTGATACTTCAGAAGAATGAGGGAGACGAAGACAGAGCTTTTTCTCTCCTGCTAACCTCCTAGCTAGTTTACATGTAAGATTAACTCTTCTGTAATTTGTTATAATGATATTGAGTTAAGAATTGCAGGAAAATATGCTAACTAAACTGTAATGCATTTCAGAAGATTATTTCCCTTACCTGTGTCTAAGGTGCAAGTCCAGATATAAAGTAGTAATGGCAGAAAGTTTTCTGGTAGAGGATGAAAACAGTTGGTCGTGGGCCTTGTCTGACCTGCTGAGCTATGGTCTGGGTTGCAGTCATCAGAGCCAGTGCAGGGAATTAGTCTGACTAGGGAGTAGTATTTTGTGTCTAGATGGTATATGATTCTGTAGTCTTCCTGTAGTTTGTATCTCACCTGTGGGGAGACAAACAAAAAGCAGAGAGATTTAATCAAAGCCATCTCCAAATAAAAGACTAGAATAACAGTGTCTGGGAATATACAGATGGTAATTAGTTCTATCTATGGGAACTTCTAGTCCAATTAGCAATGAATTTCCACATGTTCTGAGGAAGCCTTTTCTTAAACTACAAATGTCTTTCACTGAATGTAGTATTGGTGTCTCTTCTTTTGCTTTTCATCTACTTGATCAGTAATAATCGAACAGCCTCCTAAAGTACTTCTGCAAGTGGGTTCAGTGTATGATCAGTGTATGTCTCTAATGGTTGCATTTTATCAGAAGTTTGTGGACACCCAGTTAAGGGAGGTTTATGAATATAAATTTCCATGGTATCACACTAGAAAACATAATACAGAAAAACTGGAGTGAACACTCTAACCTTAGTTTAACACGTTCATAATTTGGTTTCAGATAGACTTTCATAAGGCAATTAGCCTCTTAGGCTTGTGAATTTGGGCGTTGTTGAGGTGTAACACTGCATATTTGCTGCTTATCGTATCTCAAGTTGTTTAGCTGAGTTTTTCTACTTAAATTACTATCCATTAAATACATAAGTCATATTAAATGCATATTCTTGTTAAGCATAATAATGAAGAATAAAAATCCTTTATTACATTCAAGGCAACAAATAATGTTAACTCAAGCTTCTCACTTGAGCATGTTTTACAAATATATACTTGCTAAAAATAGAAACACAAATTGTTACTGTTCTGACTAAAAATTCTTTGTCGATTGTTTAACTGTAACTGACAGTTAAACAGTATTCATTTTAGGATAACTAAATATTCTGGCTATATTTATTATTTAACTGGAGGTGGTTTTCCTGGTCTTTTTAATAATGTTGAAAAAAAGGCCTTTTGAAGAATTGAACCCATTTTAAGTAGCTACTTTAAAAGCTGTTAATGGAAGAAAGGAAAAAGCAAGCTGCCAGTTCCATTCAGTAGTATAAAGCTAAATTAAATTCTCTGTGTATGGGGTAAATGTGCCTCAAGTCTGACCATTCCATGTGCATAAATCTTTAAGCCAATGTTATATCTTCCTGTGACAATATATCAATTGCTTGCCTTGATTTTGTTTTGTCACACTGTGTATTGCTCAGCAATTAAAATATGTAGTTAGAAATGGCAGAATCTTGCTAACCCAACAAAAACCCTTGAATGTTCTCTATTTTCTCCCCAAGAGTGGGTCACAAGTTACATCCTAAAGCTACAGCTATAACAGCTTTTGAAATACAGTTCAGGTAGTCAAATCTCAGTGGAAACATGAAAATTTTACATTTGTATCCTAGATTTTCACAACAGTTATTACAATAAAAATAAGTAGACTTGTTAAAGATTTTTGTGAATTCTGGGTCATGGTTTCATGTGAATGATAAACTGTCCTGATAAGTATTTGGATGTTATTAAATACTGTGAGAAACCTCTGAAATCTCTGGAAAGGACAAGTCTTTCAAATGGATGTGAGAGCATGGACTTTCATTTGTGTCAATGTAACTTCCTACAATCTCAACTTATTTGAGTTTATTGTCCTGTTTTAGAGATAAAAGAAATCCTTCAATTTCAGGATTTAAAAAAAAAAAAAAAACCAAAAAACCAAAAAATCCCGAAAATGTAAGTCCTTAAATAAACTGATGTTGCTACAACTAAAAAGGTTTTAGCTATCCAATGTTCAAATTTAATCAGGTTTTAGCAGACAGTATTGAAATATATGCTTTGTATGCACTTCAGAAAACAGAACACAGGATGCTTAAATTGCTCCAATGATTAATCTGTAGTTCATGACTTGCCTTGTTTAACACTCTACTTCAGAACTTGGTTTTAGCCATATATGAATTATTCTTGTCACCTTTATAGGCAATGTGACATTGCAAAAATAAAGGTCTTCAGAAAAGTGAAGTAGAGCAGAGATAGGTTAACTGAGGGGGGTGGTATTTGTACATTTGGGATTGTTTGTCATGTTTAGCTGAGGGGAGATGCAATTCTAAAGTACAGTCTTAGATTTTTGGAGAAGCTGACTCAAACATAAACAATAGGTGACCTAGATTAAAAATTGGACTGTACACATGGTTAGTACCACTGAAGTGTGCTGTAGTAGGGTTGCAAAACACTTTTTTCCTCTTCATGAGACTGCATTCAGCCCTGGGGGTGGCTCTAGTGCTGGTAAAAACTGATCCTGGAATGGCAGTGCTCAATGTTTGCATCCTGGGAAGCACAGGGAGGGAGTAGACCATGCAAGCCCTGTGCTACCACAACTCTTGTCACTGTCATGGGAGATAAGTTACTGCAATATCTGAGTTATGTACCTGTGCTGGACCACAGCAAGGACTGTATAATGTGTATCTGAAGGTGACAAATCATGCTTCCTAGCTCATAGGTCTATCCTTAGTGATTTAGGCTGTAGGGACTTCCACTTCAAAATGGCTTTTCCATATTCTGTACTTGAAGGAATACAGAATTTCAAGATCAGTCTCTTGCACTTCACTTTTTTATTTTCTTATTTGACAGTATATTTAGATTATTGGTGGAAGGACAGGACAAATTTTTTTGCAGTTGTCTAATGCTTTTTTGATCTTGGACCTGTTATGGAGGCATTGCATGTATCTCAAAGTCAATTGTCCGAAGGCACATTAAAGACAATAACATCTGAAGCTTGTAGAAAGAATGGATTTCCAGGTACTGCTGGTTAAAGGCAGAAATACTATAAGTGGTTATTTTTCCATGTGTATCTGACAATTATGGACATGATTGATTTCAGTGAATGAATAAGGAAATCCTTTCTATTGTTGACAGTACGTCAGGTTACTGTTGTTCTTCTTAGTTATCAGATAGGGACGTGTAAAACTTTGAATGCTCTACTACTTATTCATTATGAACATCGAAATGGAGGTAATTAAACAACACTTACAAGTGCACTTGACCCTAATATCTTCATAAAATGCTGTAGATGTTAGCTGGAATATGGAATATAATTCATGTGCTAATTTCTGCAGTTTGTGGAGATTTAATGACTTGATAGAAATTTTTCTTATTTCTGCTCCATGGAAGGATTTAATCTAACAGGCTTCCTGAAACAAATGACTCAGTGGAACAAAACAGTATTTGTGAGAAAGTTTGGGCTTTTGGTGAGACCAAAATGTGTCTGGTCTTCTCACAAGCATTTCTACAAATTGGGTAATGCTGGCTGAATAATACAGCCTGGTCTATCCCAGTTACTGAAAGATCATTCTACTTGTAAATATTTCTTATCTGGTATGTCCACGAAGGGTTTGTCTGTTCTTCACTAAACTAGAATTAGCCAATCTAAGTAGATGCCAAGATTTCTTTTCTGTTTAAAGTATTTGATATCAACAGAAATAGCAAGCTATTAGAATATTAGACCAAAATAATGCATGAGGATTGTATTTTAAAATGTTAAATTTAGTGTTGTACCATTAACTCACAAAGCAGACAGTTGTTTTCAGCATTGATATTCATTGTGAAATCTGGAAGAATTTGGATGTCTCTTGCTAGTGTTCCATCTGTTTTCTTTTTTTTTGCTTTGCCACCAAGTTGGTAATGTCTAAACCATGAACTGAGTTACACGTTATGGTTACTTGATTTGTCCTGAATGGTTTCTGTTCTTGATCAGAAATAAAGACAATCTTTATCAAATATTGTAATTATATGTGTAATCAATCAATTTAAAAAAGTATTATTTAGGCTTAAATTGATATGGTGAGGTCAAAAGCCATTGACAGTGATAGTTCCAGGTGTTTAAAAAAATCTAAGTAACAATCTAACCTGAAGTGGTTGAAGCAGTAAGGGTTATGCTATTAAATGAATGTTACAAATTGAGTGCACCATGCAGATGTACTGTTGTCTGATAACTTCCTATAGCTTGCATTAAAGGGAAAAAATGCTTTTTCAGCAGTCTTATGTGGAAATTTAATCTTGCAGGGAATTGCTATTGTAATGGGGTCATCTTCATAATCACCTAGTAGTGTATAATTGGAGATATTTAGAGGGTGAACCTCCAGAAAAACCTGGGCAATTATTACATTAAACAATGAGCAAATGTGTAGCAAGGCTACTTCCACTTGAGGTTTTGTAGGCAAGTTTTTCTAACTATGATTTGGCTTGCCCTAAAACAAAACCTAGACTAATTCAATTTCTCATGCTTATTTTATTATTCCAAGGAGATAATCTCAAAAGACTTTATTGCAAGTAATTTTAGGGAAAACATAGTAGAAGTTCAGTATTAAGAAGGAAATTCATTCTAGTTGACTATATGGCTTAATACATAAATTGCTTCAGTGAAAGAGAATCTTTTTGAGATCAAAGACTTGAGTCTACTATAAACAACCAAAGCAGTCTTATGGGGATGTTTTCATCATTGATTTTTGACTTTCCACAGAAATTTTTCACTTAAGAATATACTAATGCTTGAGTTTTTCACTTATGCTTTGGAGTAAGAATATGGATTTTTTTTTTTTTCCCCTGTTTAATACTTTGCATGAAGATTTATGTCCATTTATCCTAAAGGATCTTGTGTAAGTAAATCTGGCAACGCAGGAAGGCAGAGAAATGCAGTCATGTACGTCATGTTGGTTAAATCATGAATACTAACTGTAACAGCACATTGTGTAGAGTAGTTTGATCTTGTTAATGTTGACAACTTACATAACAGCTTGATTTTTGTGAACAAAAAAGAGCCTTATATAATATGAATGGCCTTAAGTGGTGATGTTAGTTGTAAATATCATATATGTGAATTATGTTAGGACTGCATAGTGAAAGCATGTTAGAATAATGCATTTTAAGAAAAAAAAAAAAGGTATTTCTAGAGCTTAGAAGTAGTAGTTTTGGACATCTTCTATTTGAAGAAAACCAAAGCTTTCAGTATAAAACATTACTCCAGCAGAACAACTGGGAATGAAAGACATAATGTCTTTGATTTTATGCTAATTATATACTCTGCACCTGGTACATTCTGTCAGTGCACTATGTAATTCTCCTTAATTGAAGAGCAGTTTGTGTATCTATTTCTCTGATTTTTCTCTCCGCTGTATAGTGTTTTTATTCAGTATTTAGTTTATTCTTTATGTAACTGCTCATCCTTGAATGTCATCAATATGAAGAGATAGATCCTGTGAGATAAAATGAATGGGTAGCAGGGTGTTCAAAAGATGAAGTTTCAAGAACATCTAGAAGTTCTGTGCTAGAGAGGCTTATGGGATTAATGCCATTTGAGGCTCTTGGTGTAGCCTCTGCTCAGTTATGGGAAAGACTGCAAAAGGAAGAAAGACTTCATATTGTACAGCACTGGAGGTTCTAAAGTGAAAAGCAGCTTGAAAAATATTCTCAATGTTTTTTTTTTTTCTAGAACTACCTATATGTCAAGGGTAAAAACAAATATTTATGGAGAAAAATTGGTATTGACCTTATGGTCTTGCTTTTTGTCTTTTTTCATTCTACCTTATTCCCCTCCTCCCCAGTCTATTTGTTCCTGGTGACTGCTGAACTAAAACATCTGTCAGTGATAAATAAATTAAAGGACACTAACTCTGATGTTCAGGTCACTGGCTAAATTATCAAGAGATTTAAAAAAAAAAAAAAACAAAACCAAACAACTGAAAAGTTATATTGCACATGTATCTCATCAAGCTATACCTTTAGACATTTCCTTTTCCTTTCAATAAACTGCTTTTGGGCCTTTTAGCTTTCTGATGCATTCTTCCACAGAGCTGACTCAGCTATGTTGAAGTACATGGGAGTCTGAGTTCCCCAGCTGTTAAAAGTTGAATTCTACATGCACAACAACTACTGGTAATAGGTTTAGGATTATTTCAGCAACAGTGTTTCCAGATATTGGTATGGAATTTGGCTTGGTATTCTAGACCTAGCTAAGAGACATCTGAAGTATTCATGACAGCGACTGATGTAATGTTGCAATACTAATTGATTTTTGGGCAAAATATTGAAATCAAGATGTCTTCAAACAAACACTGAATTCACTGGAATTATAAATCATGGGTTTTGTAAGGTAAAAAAATCTTTTTACTTAGAACATATACAGTGTTTATTATGAACTTGCTTCCTTGGAAACATAGATATATGGGAGTATTGCAGAACCGACATAAAACTTGTGATTTCAGCATGAAATGTGAGGTTTTAAATTTACAACTCATAAAATCTCTGTGGTAATGATACTAAAGTGTGTAGTTTGGAGCTAGGATCAAACTAAGGAAAGAAAGAATTTACGGATATTAATGGATCAAAAAATTCATCCTTGTAATTCTGTTGCCTGAGTGGCTTATATAAGCAACACACCGTTTAAAGATGGTGCACATGAAAACAGATTGAGACACAAATTATTTAACTGCCACATTAAAGCAACATAAAAATACATAAAAGGAAGAGTTCTCTTTCTGCTTTTGCCTGAGCACATTTCCCTGCAGGGGAGACATGTAAGATGCTATGGAAAAAAAAAGTTCATTTGCATACTGTATATTGATTGCTTCTTCATGGAGAGAGTGATCTTCAAATTGATCTGATGTTCTGTCACACTTCATAACCCTCCCTCTCTTTTCATAGAATCATAGAATCATAGAATGGTTAGGGTTGGAAGGGACCTTCAAAGGTCATCTACTCCAACCCCCCTGCAAGAAGCAGGGACATCCCTGACTAGATCAGGTTGCTCAGCTTTTGCCTCAAAGCAGGACTAATAACAGTTATAACAAGTGGAAGTATTACTTTTAATATTTTAAATACAGGTTAGAAATGATACTTTATCAGACCAGAATTTTAAGTGTTGTCAGTCAGTGCTGGTTAGTGCAGGCTGGAGATTTCCTGAGCCGAATTCACCCATGTAGTCACACAGTTTGAATGTAATAATTTGAGTATTGGATAACTTCCATCTAATCACAGCTTTATGTGCCTATACTATATACTTTGATTCTGAGGTAGAAAAAAAAGTTATGTTAATTCTGTCTTAGACAGTATGTGTTCAGCTGAATTTTGAGTTCTGTCTCATGAATTTTCTTTAATGACTAAAAACATGTTCAATTTTACATTCTTCAACATCTACCTCACACAAAAAAAAAAATCACAAAGACAAGAAAATTTTAAAAATTGTGAAAATATTTTCATCTTATTCTCTGCAATGATTTTGAGACTTTAATTAATGCTAGAGTCATTGGTCCATGACCATATTCATAAGTGAGATGTTCTGCAGCTTTGAGGAGTATTTGTCTGCCTTCGTATAACTCAATCTAATAAAAAAAAAATCTTTTTATGCTGAGAAATAAAAGCATAGTTGTTTTATTTAAATTACCAAACATCATTACTTTAAAGATGAGGAAAACCTGTACTTGAAAGACCAAATTAATGTTTGAAAGCTTATATTCCAATTGCTGCTGATGCAGAACATTGAGTGTATGAGATATGTAGGTATTGGAACACAGTCTGCACTATGCAGAATTTTGGCAGATGCTGTTTGTATAATATTTGGTGCTATTCCTTCAATACAAAATATAATGTCTGCCAATTTCCTTTAGGCAGCCTATATTGTTTTTTCCCGAATGCCTAAGTTATCTCATTCAGTAACTTGAATCTGACTTTCTGTGAATTAATGGGGGAATCCAGGTTCAAGGAGTTCTGTTTTGAAGAGGAAATTTCAAATGACTTTGCTGTTATGGCAAGAGTGCAACTCAATTGACAATAGTCGGAATAACACTCAGTTTCTTGGAAGCTCTCCTACCTGTGAGGCATAAACACATGTTTATTTTTGTGGAAGAAAATGCCATTTTCTTTCTCATGTCTATAGAACTTAAGCAGGCACTGAACTTGTTTCTACAGAGCTGTTTATATCAGCAACAGATTTATTTGCAAGATACAACAGAAAGCTGCTAATGATTCTTTCAGAATGTACCTTAAAAAAGCAAAAATTGAACAACCTTCCATGGACAGGAAAAGGGTGATATATCTGTGATATACTTCTGAGTTTATAACAGGCTGTTTTACTTTGAGATAAAATCATTCCTGAGGTTGTTAAGAACTATAATTTATATTAGTTATCTTTTATCTTTCCATTTAGGAAGAGGGTTGGAGTTGGAGGTTCAGCAGCTGTGGGGAAAAAAAATAAGCCCTCATTTCTTTTTTCTTTAATTGAAAGATAAAGTTGAGTGCTTTTGAAGAGGAGGATCCTTATGTCTTCTGTCCTTCATGATAGCTGTGAGTCAGAACTTTTTTTCCTAGCAACAGAGCCTTCTTTTGTCAACTGTAAGAGGGGTTGCCTGCCCCATGTTAGTTATGGATCACTTGGTGTGGACAGCAGTCTGCTGGTCAGCTTGAGAAAGCACTACTTGGGCCGAAGCAGTACTAAGCATGATGAAGAGATGCAAAAAAGGCTGCCAAAGATGATAATTTGAACTGGTTGCCAAAATAAAAGGGATTTTAAGGACAAGAGGTGTTGCAGAACATGCTTTTTGTTTAATGGAAGCAAGATAAAATTATTTGGAAATAAAATATGAAATACAATCTTATAGTTCCAGAACTGTCAACCACTTCTCTGCCTGACATAGATACTGGGAAGGAACAACACTGGAATGTTTAATTTCCGGTTTTGCTCACCCCTTCTATTTGTATGCTACTTTACTCTTTCTTTCTAAGTGAGCAACTTCTTGTTCTTGTTTGATCTTTTGAAGTGAGAATGCTGCTGTGTGGCACATCATCCTCTTTCTGAGAGCCCCTAAAATAAGCCAGAAAATATTGATCTGATCATGCAGAGCAAGTTCTGAGGCTAGGAACAAGTCAAACAGAAGCCTCCAGAAGGTGAATAAGACTTGGTATATAGTGGTTTTTACTGAAAAAAAAAAAAAAAAGTGGTTTGGGACTTGAATCTAAAATTAGTGGGTAAACTTAGCAGATTTTTTCCACTTTACTGGCTCAGAACTTGAAAAAATCCTTTGTTTTCTATAAGGAATCTCTAGTCTCTGGCTCCTGATAGGAACTGTATTCTAGTGTCTCAAACAAATCCAAGAAGCGAGCTGGGGAAAGTGGAGGAGAGGGGGAGAGTAACAGGAGAATAGAATAAGGTCATTGTTAGCTTAGCATATCGTGTTCAGTACTCATGTCCTGTACTCTGGGGTAGTAAAATTACATCTCAAATTTGCTTTCTCAAATCTGTAACAAGTATTTTGCCAGGAGTATTTTGCCAGTATTTTACAAGGAGTTTGGGAAAAATTACATAGTGCCACTTTGTGAAGTGGAATTATTCCCTTATTTAAAGGTTTCCTAGGAATTCTAATTAAATATTACAAAATAGCATAGGTACAAAATAGATGCTCTGATTTCTGTCACTGCATTCCTCCAGAGGAAACACAGCTGAAGGAAACCCAGTTACGATTTTCTCAAGGCACTCGCATACTAGTTTTCTCTGCTGGTATCGGGTAAGAACTACATTGCTGATAACAAGTGCTGAGTGATGCAGGAAGTAAAAAGAAATACCCAGCATTGCTTTTTCCAACGTGAAAATTCTTAACCAAATTTTTGCACAATAATGTTCTAGTCTTTCAGCATTGTCTTACATATTTTCACATCTCCTGTCTCATCTATATAGAAATGTTGATCTTATCTGATTTTAAGTCACTTTTACATAAAATTTACGTATGTGACAGGCTTTGTTCTTCAGCTTTTTGCAAAATAATTTTGACTGTAAGTTGATACTTTATGATCGTTTTCTTTAACAAGGTAAAAATACATGTTGTAGTCTGACACTAGAATTTAGTTTTTCTTCAATATAACTTCTGAGTCAAGCTATGTCTCCTCTTTGCAGTTCCAATGTAAGTCAGAATAGTAAAGGGAAGAGAATGGGAGCCAGGATCTCTAATCCTTCATCTGACAGTTCTGGCTTTAGACAAGTCACTAAAATTGTCTGATTGCCATGAAATGGGATAACATATCTCCTGCTATTAGGGTACTGTATGAGTTGATTTATACCTATACGATGTTGTGGAATGCTGTATGTTACTGCATTTTACTCCACCTCCCTCTTTGCTCCTCACTTCCCTGCTGACTTTTGGTTTCCCATTGGCCAAAATATGTGATGGAAGAAAGGAAATAATTTTCATTACTATTAAAAAAGATGCAAGTAAAACTGAATATAAGTATGAAAGTGACACTTGAAGAAATACTTTATCATGAATACAAGCTTGCAAACAGAGAACAATAAATACATTTATTAAATTAATAAAATGATACTGGGCAATTTTCTTATAGTCTCTTGGTAAGAATCTGATAGGTAAAGGGATGTGTTTAGGAATTAGACATTGAGGAAGATATGAGAGCAGCAGACTCATTGTGCCCTGTTCCATACCAGTTGCAGAACTGCATTTTTTTAAGCCAGTACCTTTTGTGGCTCCTACAATGCAACTTCATCCCTGTTTTGGAACAAGTCCTGTGGGATAGGAATTCTGCTTCCATAACTCTGTCTCTACTATTGAAAGTACACATGAAGTGTGTTGTAGACATGATGTAGGATGTCTATTGGCAGGCTTCAATGGCAGATATTAAACTATGTTACAGAAATTTCACTGCAGTTTTAAAATGTCTGGCCCTATGTTAATGAAACTTGAACTGAGCATAAATTCTAGATGGGTTGGGAGGAATTCATAACTGATTTTAATAACCTTGTAGCAGCCAGAGCAATGACAGAGCAGACTGTCCACTGGCTGGATAGTCTTATGTAGACAACCATAGCTGCAGAAGCAATGGAATCCAAACTCTGATATCCCTCTGGTGTAGATGGAGCAAGTGGCATCCCAAATCCCATAAACTAATCAGACAAAATAACACTTCTGTAGATAAATATGTCTATACTGGTAATTCTGATGAAATCAAAACCTGCTGAGCAGTGTATGTGATCTGAATTGAATGAGTGCAACTTCATCTGTGAGACTTAAAAATGCAGACCAAGACAAAGCCTTAATATAATCATTAGTTTTCAGAAAACGTTCCCCCTGTGTGTATTTTAAATGCTAATTTTAATCAGTATAAGAGCCACCTAAACTAGTCATGGAACTCCAGACCTCTTGAGAGCAATAGACTTGGTGTAGCCTGTTGTCTGATGAGCCTCCTCAGCAGTCATATGAAGAGGTGTTTAAATGAAAGCATTGTATTTTGCAGCTTGTGACTTCAAAAATGTTTCTAGCTGATTCTTTGAATTTAAAATACTAAAGACTGTAAGTTGCGAAGTATGTGGGAATTTGTTGCCTCAGAAATCTTTTGTTTGCTTGTGCTACTGTGTTGAGGGCACTATAATGTAACTCGTGGTCAGATAAAGGTAAGAAAACCTGGGACTGGGAATAGGTAAGGAGTGTAAGAAAAATAAAGCCTTTGATATGGGAGACAGTGTGTGTTATACAAAAACAGGAAAATGCATTGCTTGCTGTCACATGTGTGATGCAAGCGTTCTCTTTATGGGCTACCATTTTTATCTGCCTGTAACTACTGGCAGAAGTCCGTATGGAGCGGGAGGGCTACATTAAATCACTGTTGAGGTGCTCCAGCCAATGCTACGTACTGAACACCATCCTTTGTGTCCATTCAAAAATTGAGGTATATTATAAAATAAAACCATATTCTTTATTCTTTCATTTAGGTAATCACCTGGGTTTAAATTTCATGCACTTAAAGAAGTCACTAGTTTAGTGTTTTCTTCTCTGCTTCTATGTTGTTATATGTTGGTTATTAGCAATTGATTGTTAACACGTTTATAGATAATGTTAAGAGGAAATTGAAACGATCATACTACTGCCAAAGTATCTGAAAATCTTTTAAGAATTTAATGTCACAGCTAATCTATATGCATTTTTCTGACTTATTTCTTTCTTATATTTAATGTGGATGTTAAGCCTTCTAGTTTATTTTAAAAACAAAATAATTTTATGTGGGCTTATTTGGGACAGGAAATGCTATACTTGAGGTTTAAATGAGTTCTCAGACCAGTTTTCAATGCCCTGACTTTTGTTCTGCCTTTATCAATTACATTCTTATACTTTTTTCCCCATTCTTGTACCCTCTCCCTCCTCAAAATACTATTGTGATACTCACAAAGATATGGATTTTCCTACTTAGAGAACCATTTGTGTCCAAAACCCGTGATCCCCTCTCTAGGATACTGTAATATTAAATAGAATGTTTTCTAAAGCTTTTATAAGGAGTTTCATTTCAAACATGCCTGTAAATCATGGACTGCAGTGGTTTGAAACTACATCAAAAAGTACCCACCAAATATTGCAGTCTTTCTAATTTAAAAGATGCAATTAGAGTGGAATTAATGATGGTGCTGTCCTAGGAGAACTGAGTGGCTGATGTCAATAAAATCATTCCAGTGTAGACAGAGGAATGTTTTTGCTTCATTAGCTGTGGTGAAAGGCAAGTTCAAGGCATAGAAAAGGGTCTCAGGAGAAAGCGAGATTATGAAGGAGATGGACCTGCGTAGTGAGGTTGGCCATAGTTTATACTCACCGTTAATGCTCATAGTACAGTGAAATGACACCACTTTTTCTTCTGAAGGGCAGCTTTACTGCACCTGCAGTCTAATGTGGATTGGGGTGATTTAATGTCTCCCCTACTGACCTTTGCTAGGCATTGTAGTAAAACAATTCATGTTTCTTGGATGTGATGTGTAGAAAAATGTGCAGACCAAAATCTACTACTTAATGAGATAATTCTGTGGTTTATTTAATGTTGCAGAAAGTTTCCCTTGCACAATTTTCCCTTCAAGGAAAAAAATGTAAAAATCTGAAATCTGTGGGTTTTTTCAAAATTTGTATGTTTTAGTTTCTTTCTATTGTGGTGACAGAAATACAAGCCACTAGTGGCACTATGGAAGACAGCTAAAAAAATTGCTGACATTAGGTATCTGAAAATAATTTCAAACACAAAGTAATGGTCAGTCCAAATCAAGCCTTGCATTTACCTGTGTTCAATAATGATGGTTAAATTGAATCCTGTTTATGTTGGAGTGTTTGAAAAATATTATTTGAATGTAAAAGCAGCTTTCTTAACAATTTAAACTTTAAATCAGAAATATTGTGAGATTTTGAAAATGTGTTAATGCATTTTCACTCTGCAAAATTATGGTATTTAGTTTTGATACTATGATTTTATTTTAATTGGATGTGATCTGTTAACAACATGCACTATGTTAGACTAAAACAATTGAAAGTAGTGAAAAAAAATCATTTAAAAAAAAAATAGATCTTAGTACTGAAAAAAACCCCTTCTCATTTCAGCGTCTAATTTTGCTGTGCATATCATGCTGCGGTGGCTTGGCAGTGGGGATGTTATGATACTTATCAGATGGTACTGACTGTAGCTGTCTTACTAGTTAGGTTATACTAATGGAACTATTTTATGTATGTAATGCTAAAAATATTGTAAGACTACAAAAATTGATAATTTCACATGTTCAGTTTTTAGTTTGATAAGAAAATTGTCTAAGATTATATGTATATTTATGTCTTATGAAAATGTAAATGTTATATTCAAAGAAGCAACAATTTTATTGATTTTTCATGTAACACCATTCCTGAGGATATTTCTCCAGCTCTGAAACTTTTTTAAGAAAAAAAAAAAAATCAGTATAATCAGTCCTACAGATACAGCTACTAGCACTGTTATTTCTCAGTGTTAAATATACACATATGTTGTAATTGCTCTCTTCCTTTATATTCTGTATTGCAGGCTGTTATATGGTCTCAAATTACGTGAAAGAGCTGAGTACATGCTGAGTACTTCACAATTCTGAATAATTAGCACCCATTTATTAAGCTGGCACTGCTGCAATTGAAGCCCATGGGATGAGTAATCAGCTTCCTGGGTGATGGGTGAATGCTTAGTATTGTGAAATGGAAATGTTTAATTCATATCTACTACTTTTCCATTTACTTTCATAAGAACTGATAAAATAAAACTGAAAAGTTATTCAGTTTGGATTGTCTATGACCTGATTGTAGGATTAAATAACTCAATTGCCTGCAATTTTCCCTTACTTATTTTATTGATACTGACTGAAGTTTCAATTACACATACAGGTTAATCAGGACAAGTGCTGTTAAGATCAGGCACTTTATCTAGATGTAGAATATATAATTACTTAATCTGGGATGTTCATCTTCTAATCTTTGCCACTTCCAAAAATAGCGTAAGGGAGGAAGTACTTTACATCTTGAGTGAGAAACATTTCCTGTACTTTTTTTCTCTCCTTTCCTTGTCCTAATTTTGTTCTTCTTTCTCAGATTCCAAGCCACTTCCTAAGTACATGTATTTTTTCTGCAACAACTGTCAAACTTAAATTTGGACAACTTGTGTTTACATAGTAAATATCTGTTAGTTTAATCTCTTTTGGTTTTATATTCTATCATATAACTTCCTGTTCAGCTGCAGAGGACAATTTATATTTTAAGTTTCACTTTCATTATTGAATGATTTTGAAATACACAGGGTAATTTGGCTGGCTTGTATGTGCTCTGCTGCTTTATCACTCTAATATTGGTTTTTTTGTGAGCCTTAATGATATAATTAATTTACTACTTGCTCTAGAATACTGAAGAAATGCCAAGAATGAAGTTAATCTGATTCTTATCAATTACTCAGCTTTTGTATCACAAATAAGTGTGGAGCTAGTAATTTCTACAAATTTGTGCATTCTTCAAATGCACAAATAGGATGAGAAGTGTAGGGTTTTTTAAGTTACAGACAAAGGAAACCACCTATATTGTATGTATTTCTTCTATAGCATTGGGACAGTGTTCTGGGTACCTTTAAATTTGTCGGCTGGCATCAGTAAGCATTCCGTTCGTTTAAAAAAAAGCTGATTAACATATTTGGAAACTTTTTCTAAAATTAAGTACATCAGCACTGCTTCAAAGCATCTTAAAATGTTATTAGAAGTTACAGGAAAGGTTAGGTTAATATGAGTAATTATTGTTTGTAGGATAGCTAGATTGCTTGTTAATTAACTTAACCACTGTACTGAGAAGGATTTTATTGACTTGTTTGTTAATGTTACATAACACGTTTGCAGTTGAGTTAACTCTTCTGATGCAACTGTTTAGTGCCATGTTGCAAGACTAGCAACTCCTAAATTGACCTAAATAGATCAGGAAAAATTTGAGGTAATAGTAATGTTTTTATGATGTATACATCATGTTCATATATCTTTATCCTTGTACTGGACTCACTTCCGCTATAAAGTTTGGTCTGATCAAGCTGTCATCCTCATCCTGACCGAAAGCATGCTCTAGAATCATTTTTGCATCACTTTTAAATCTGTTCCATCACTATTTCAGGTGTATTTAGCTGTATTAAACTGGTTCATTAACAGTTGTGCATATTTGAGATTTTTACTAAAAAAAAAAACCTGTAAAGGCACCAGCTGTAATGATGCTTTACAAATGACCTTTTTCAACCATGTCTTCATTTAATCCCTAGTTTAGTTTCATTTCATGTGGAAAAATTGGGTCAGACTCTGAAAATGCTGCTGTCATTTTCTCAATTCTCACTCGCATTCAATTTGATGTTTTCAGGACATGTGATCAGAACGTGCCTGTTTCAAGTGGCTTGTTTCATGTCACAATAAATCCATTTCAGTCTTGATTGGTGTCATTCTCCAATCTTTAAAACTGCTTATGCCATTTTATAATGCTTCTTCCTTTTATTTCTTAATAACAAGGTCCTTGCCACATAAAGAAGGTTGATTTCCCTACCTCTGTACATGATGGCTGCAGTGCATAACTTGTGAAACTTAAAATTGTTAAAGATGGAGCTCTTTCAGCACTTGTTGCTCTGTACTGAAAGGGACGAATACTGGTTACTGCATTGCTGCTGAGGGAAGAGTAGAGGGGCTGCGCAGAAACATTCAACCGTTTCAAGGCAGGAACAGTTTCTTAGCCTCTAGGCAGACCCTGTAGGTTTCACAGCAAGTGCAAGAGTGGTTGGAACATAAACTGAAAACAGTTAAGCCCTATAGTTTTGAACCTTTATCTGTTGCTGCTTTTACCTGCTCTATCCTGTCTATCAGCATTGCCTCAGTTATAAAATCTTTAATTACAGCAAATATTTGGCCTCTCAAAGCTGCCTGGAAAGTGTGGTAGAGGAATGTTTTAGTGAATTTTCTTTGGTCAGGAGGTGCAGTACCAGTAAAGCTTAAGTTGTTTGGAGCAGTTCCCCTTCAGGAGCGGAGGGTGACAGTCCTGGAACCTGAGCTTGCAGGGGGCAGGTTTCTAGCAGTTTGTTGGGCAACTGACTGGGACTTTCAGTTTTTTTGGACCACGTTGCGTTGGATGGTCTCTAGTTCAACTGCAGCTACTTCTAGATCTATCATGAAAAGTATTATCTATTAAAAAAAAAAATGTAATAGGACTTGGTAAGAATGTAGAGAAATCCATAATGAAGGAACTGGTAGTCAAATGGAGGTCTGAAGACAAAATGGGAATAGATGACTACGTTGAACCTTAAGTCATGAGAAATGCAGGAAATGCATCATTAAACTATGAAAATGAGCTGTGCAAAGATGAAAGCCATGAAAAAGCTACAGTAAGAACAACAACAGAGGAGAAATAAGTGCATAGTCTGAGATATTCAGGACTTCCATTAGTCACTGTCCAAAAACCAGGCAGCTTGGCATATCCAAAACTGGAAGCACCAGAGGCAATAGAAAATGGACATGTTTTTAGTAGAAGGGCTTAGGCCTAATTTAAAAAAAAAAAAAAATCAAATACTAAATATAACCACTCAAGTGTTCTAGCTGCTGCATGTAAAATGCCTGGCATATTGCTATATGAAGACTGCCCACATGGGTGTTTTCAGTGCTTACAAATTTAAGGGAGCAGCGTTCCATGGTAAGTTTACCACAGACAACAATATCACTTCATGATTCAGAAACGAAGGTGATCTGTCCTTTCTCAATATAGGAAAAGCAGATTACAATTTTAAACAGGCTAAAGCAAACTAGATTAAAGCAATAGCATCACAATTTAGGCGGTCAAAGAAGAAAAGTTGGTAGACTTATCTTACATATACAGAAGTTGTTTTTTCACTGCAAAAAAAAATGACGTTCTAGGGCATTGATAAGTTGGACACACTAAAACTCAAGTGCAGTCAATTAAATATTTCATATATCACAGGATAAAAAGCTGTTAAGAAATATATTTTGGGTGTATGGAAGACATTTATTTCTCCAGTTCTGTGAGGGTTCTGTAAAAGACAAACGTTAAAATCTGATTACAGAAAAGGCGATTGTAGGAAGACAAGGGGAGCACGTTGAGCTTGGAAACAGAGGAAGGCATTTATTTTTTTGCCAGCTTGAGCTGATGGAAATGTTCATGTGATATTAATTAGGACAGTAGCTTCTGCTAATAGATTGGAAATGTACTGCTGAGAAACAAGTTTTTCTTAAATGTAACTGTCACTAGTGTAATGCTAAAGGTCTTTATTAAATAGAAGAAATGAAGCACTAAATGTATTCCTTATGAAAACAAATGTTTCCAGTGCCTTTCCCTGATAGCTTTTAATTTTTTACAGTAACTTGTTAGAAAACTTGGATTTTAAATATGTGATGAATTGGAACAACTTTTGGTGCTGTTATTTTGGTAGTATTTGTTGTTCCAGTACAGCATTTTCACAAAATAGTCATTTTAACCAGCATGGATGTATATAGTAAAAATATTGAGAGGAAATGAACGATGATGCATAGCACATCACCTATATTTTAATTGTCATGTATGCAAGCCCAGATTTGCACTTCAGTTATTATTTGAAGTTCTAAATGAATTTTTATCAGTTGCCTTAATGTATTACATTGTTTTTCTGTGGTCACAAGTTTACTAATGTCATATTTTGCGGTGATAAGTTGTAGCAAAATTAGAATGGCAGAATAGTTAATTTCTATTGCTATCAGTTTGGTTTGACAGGTCTGTAATTACTCTCTGATGCAAATGGTTGTAACAAGCTCATGAAGGTGAAAGGTTTTTAATCTTTACAACTGGAACAGGCAATGCTTGTTAAATCTTTGGAAGGCAGTATCAGCCAAGATACGTTTGGCTGACTGGATTTATTTTTGTTTCACTTTTTCAGTTAAAGTGTTCTGTTTAGCTGATGCTGTAGTACTATTTCAGGGAGAAAAAAGCTATCATGTAAAAAAAGTATTATGGGACTGCTTTTGCCTAACATGATCAGCTTTTACAAAGTTGATATTATATATGAATATACATTCCATACATAGTATTTTACATGAAGACTGTTTTGAGCCAAAATCATTCATGTGTGTGCTTTGAATGCAAAAATCAATTGGCAGAAACCGATTAACTACATTTTTTTTTTTATGGCAGTATTTGCCAAGTGTGTTTTGGTTTAAATAGATTTACACTTAACAATCTAAATATTTACAGACAGAATTCTTCCCTCCAAAAGGATTGAAATGTTTTATCCGTAGGTTTGACAATTTCATCCTATGGAGTTCAACTTCCATTTCCTGGAAATATTTAATACTGTTAAAACATCTAGGCATATAAATCCTTTGTCTTGAGAATATATAAACTGCTGTTGTCCCCCTGAAGTTGCATGCTGCTGCATATATTTATCATAGTATTTTACTTGCCTGCATACTCATTTTGTAGCAGAAATCTACTTGCCCTGTGGGCATGTGTACTTTGCCAACTGTGTTAGTGGAAGAATGAGACTCGCTCCTGTTTTAATACCTGGTCCCCTGTAAAAGAACACTAACTCAGAGCTGCCAGCTTGAACAGTTCAAGCAACTATATAGCTCAGGCAACACAAGCTAGTTTAAAGTCTGTAAACAGCAGGTCTTTGCTCCTGGTTCATTTTGACTGAAATAAAACAATGAGCACCTTTAGGATGCTATTACTGATCTCCAGCCAAGAGAAGGTGATGCCTGCAGATGGAGACATTTTATTTTCAGCTTTAGAAAGTATTCAGAGCAAGTGTGAGCAAGCAGCAACTATTTGAAGCCTTTCAGTGTACTTAAGTAAAGCTATGACTGACATAACATTGTCAGTCATGTTTAAGCACTCCCCACTGACATCAATGTGGAGTTCTTAAAAAATAATCATATCATGATTTCTCTTGAAAAAAAAATATGCAGGTCATGAGTCCAAGCATACATTAAACATTAATATTCTGATAAAAAAGAGGCTGTGGTTTTCTTGCTAAAAATTATTTGTAAGCATATAAGATATGTTGAAAGTGTAATGCTTAATTCACTCAGACGATTAGAAGAGTTTATAATACTGCTCCTGTAGAGAAAAAAGACACAAGAGAATGATTATAACTAATGTGCCCATAAATTTGTATGACAAAGATTGTCCCCAACAGTAGGTATAATGAAAATACATCCAAAAGAACATAAAGACTTTGTCATTACTTCAGTGGACTATGTATAGATTTTCATGTAGTTTTATTTTAATTTATTTTATATTGGTGAAGAAAGTGTAAAGAGATTCAGGAGAGTAATATAAATGATATGTGATTCTTTGGCCTGGGATGATTAAGTGTACAAGAAATGCTATACAACATAGTTTTGTATATAGGATAGTTTGAACAAATACTGTTGATAACAGAATTATATTAAATGGCTTTTGAAACTATTCCAACTTGGACAAGTTGGAATAATGTTTGAGTTGCTGGTGGAGACTGTATCTTACGATTGTTGAAAGTATCTCATTTGTCTAGCTCTAAGATTCTCTCAAGTTCTTGGTTCCACAAAATAGAATCACCTTTAATAAGGAGCGTGTAGTATTTTATTATTCAAAACTGGAAGATCTGTAACCAGGAACAAAAAATTAATGATAGGTTTTCTAACTTCCATGTATCACTACTGAGTTGGTTTTCCTGTAAGCTGGTAAAATATGATGGTTAAGTGGATGGGGTTTCTTTCTGTGTGGCACTGATTCAGCTATTGTTCTAGTTAACAATAAATGTGCATCTTGCTTACTGAAATACCGTAACAGAGTATTTCATTGACTTTATCTGTTGGATCAGTCTTTGTAATGGGGGAGCTAAATTTGTGGCAATATACTGGCTTCTCCATTTAATTGCACTATAACAGTCCCAGTGTTATGACTTACAGGAGACATATCAAAGATGGTTAGGAAACAATCAGCAGAAATACCTCCATAGAACTGAGCTGCATTATCTATATCTATCTATAAAGTACTGTGCCTGAATGCAAAATAATTTGTATTTAGAAACAAGCTATACAAAAGGAAGCAAGCTAAGCAAAAGTAAAGCTACATGAAAATGTTCACCTTCTATGTATGTCAGAAGAAAAATTTGCCAGAAAATATAATTAGTATTTAAACTTTATATGATCATGACTGGAAATGAGGGAATTGCATATACTTCATTTCAGAATGTTTTAATTTTCCATTTTGAAAGAACTGTAAGCAAGCATTTTAAAATATTACATTCATTCTCTTTAGATTTGGAATGCTATGAAAAAGGAAGATTTGATAGGTGTTTAGATTAAAATGTCAGATAAAAAATACTTGCCATTTTCTTTATAATCTATTAAAATATTCAGATCTATCTGGGCTGCTCCAAAAACTAGCAAAATGGATTGTCCAGCTTATTGTATATAAGTTTTCAGTTTTCATTCCTAGTGTTTCTCAAGTACACTGGTAATATCTAGAAATGTTAAGATAATTATTATTCCAAAATCATTAGTAGTATTTGTCATGACAGACTGAATTTTTTCCATTACAACTTAATTGTGACTTCAGGAACAGCTTTAGTGAAAGGAGATGCCTACATTTTGGTACCTTCTTAGTAAACAGTGAGCACTGGCTTGCTTTCTTTTCTCCTCATTGTGTGGAAGGGAGGAGTAGTAGTGAGCTGCTGTTGATCTATATTGGCACTGTTGTGATGTGCTGTGCTCCATCACATCTGTGTTTTCCAGAAGATAGAACACAATTTCCAAGCTCGTTTCTTCAGCCAGCCAACCTGTCTACCACCTGCTGAAGTGAATTAAAGCAAGCGTAGTGTGAACTGAGTTAACTTTGCATCCACCTTCTGTTCTGCTGGTGACTGGATGTGATCATCAAGGACATGTAGACTCTGATAGATATTCAGAATCAGTTTGCTAACAGGAAGATTAGACGTAAGTGTTTAATTGCTCATTGTGCCTTTGGGAAAAAGAATTTAAGTGATTTTGGCCTCATTTTCATATGATTTCATGTGAAATCTGCTGATAGACTGACTGTTCCTGGATTCCATGTATTAAAAGCTATTAATATATGAAGGATGGATTCAAATCTGTTTACTAATGAGTGGTTTCCCTTTGTCTGTGAAACTTATTTTCTGTGCTTGTTAAAGAAAATTGTTTTGCATCTTGTGATTAGAAATTAATATATTAGTATGAAAATCAATTAAGTGAAATTCTAGGTCTGTTGACAAAACTTGTATTTAATTGAGACCAGCATTTTCTCTTTGGCACTGAATCTTCCCTTCTGAAAGTTCTTGTAAGCTTTCATTGGATTTCAGGTATTTCAATAGTACATGAAAGCATCAGGGAAGTTCAGTATTATTAGAGTTGCCTTCAGGTTTTGGAGGAAATAGGTCTGTGTGTTGGGAATCGGATTCCATCTTTCAAATCTCTTTTGTGAATTGTGCAATAACTGGTTTCAGGGAAGATTTAAACATACTTAGGTATCTTCCTTCGCTCAGGAGTTAGCTGATGTTTCTCAATGGGTGATAAAAGCAGTTGGCGTTTCAGAATAAAGCTTTTACTTTCAAGATATAGGAGAGATTATTTTATCTCTTACTTTTAAAGGAAAGTTGGAGTATACCCCCTAATGTATCTAACCTATGGAAGAAACTGTCTTATCTAACTCTCTGGGGGCAAATCAACATGCATACTTATGTACAGATTTAGACAATTATAGATGTCAGTAGACACGATGTCTTACTTCCTGTCATTGGATGCAAGTTTGTCTAGTGGTACATTATTGTCTCCCATTCAGTATTAGACTTTTTGAGCAAATCAGTCCCTTACCACTTGTGTCAGCATCTTGTTACCGAGTCCTCCAGGGAATCACAGGAAACACAGCTTTTGCCCTGCTGTGTTATGCACCCAGAAGATATTAAGGTTGTTGAAATCCACCTTGAGGACCAGGGCCTGAAAATATAAGGCTGCTTCTACTTGCCGGACGGCCTCATCTGCATCTTATTTCTAATCAGTCCACAGCAGACACCCACAACAATGTTTCCCATCTTGGTCTGTCCTAAACCAGAGAGTTGAAGATGCCTAGTTTTTTAGATTGTGATGCTTTGATTAGTACTACCATGTTTTTTTCAGAAGTCATTTAAGGGGAGGGATTTAATTGGGAAATCAGAATTTGGTTTTATTGGTTATTTATAAATCAATTGGTTTTTTTTTACTCAAGATTTACATTAATTTGCTTACCTATTATCTTAAAAGTTACAAAGCACTGTTAAGTAACTTGCCATTGGCTTGTCATGCATCACTCAGCTTTTTCATTTGTGAAGTAAAATGACCTTTCATTGTCAATGAAATAAAGTGATAAAGGCAAGTGGAGTGTTAAGGGGAAGGAAGAAGCTGACTTTGGAAGTAATCTTCACAGAAACCTAATGAGTCTTTGAAATTAAAATTAAGAGGTTTTGCAGAGGATAGCACTAGATCCTTTCCCTCCCATGTCAGCTACTTCTGAAGAGAGTCAGTAAAATACACTGTGTTAGTGAAGCCTTGGAATATTAATGGAAAATTTCATTACATTCAGAAATTACACTGGAATGAAATCAGATTCCTGTCAGACTTGTCACAATGTATTATTTTTCTAAATCTTAAACCAAAGTTTCACAACTATTAACATAAGTTTTAATCAATTAGCCTTTGAGTTATTTCCTTTGAGATAACGTTTGTATGACATTCAAGACAGAAGAACTTGAAGCTTATTATGCATATTTTACCTACTTCCCAAATCCATTGATCACTCTTGGCTTATTTTACAACTCAGATATCTATATCTTTTTTTCTAAATGTCAATCTCATGCAATAAAAAGGATGACATATATGCTTATAGCTTGAACACTAACACAGGAAAAACAATGTGCAAATACAGTTTTGGACCCTGGTTCAAGAAATTCCTTGTTTGATTGCTTGAAACACACAAATAAGATGGGATAAATGAATATCCTAACAGATGCTGCTTTTCCTTTCAGTCTAGTTGAGATACTTCAGCTCAAGGACATAGGACTTGTTTTAGGCTTATAGTTTCTTTCACTTTAGAGCTTAAAAAGTTCTATTTGTAGATCTTGTAAAATTTTATGAGGACAGGCTGAGAGAGTTGGGGCTGTTCAGCCTGGAGAAGAGGCGGCTCCAGGGAGACCTTACAGTGGCCTTCAAGTACCTAAAGGGGGCCTACAGGAAAGGGAGGTGGAAACTCTAGAAAAGTCTGTAGCAGGGCCTGTTGTAATAGGATGAGGGGTAATGGTTTTAAAACACAAGGAAGTAGATTCAGACTAGATACAAGGAAAAAATTTTTTACACTGAGGCTGGTGGAACACTGGCCCAGGTTGCCCAGAGAGGTGGTGGATGCCCCATCCCCGGAAACATTCCAGGCCAGGTTGGATGGGGCTCTGAGCAACCTGATCTGGTTGGAGATGTCGCTGCTCCTTGCAGGAGGTTGGACTGGATGGCTTTTAAAGGTCCCTTCCAACCCTAACCATTCTGTGATTCTCTGTGATTTAATTCGTGTTGTATCACTTGGAACAAGGACGCTAGGACTATCAGGACAGAGAACTATGCATTTGTAACATGTCTGTATTTAAATTTTTTTTTTTTTTTGTCCACAATAACATGGGGGTGAAGTTTGAAACAGGGGAAAGCAGCAAAGTTGTGCAATGGCAGAACATCCCAGCCAGCCATTTGTTTTGCTTATACAAAGAAAACAAAGAGTATTGTCACTGGATTTGAGGCTGGGGTAACTACATGACCTAACAAAACTGGATTCTGATATAATAATCAGAGTAGATAAGGCACTGAGAGCTCCATATAGCAAAAGAGAATTGTGATACAAAGCACAGGATGGCAATTTTTGTTTTACTCAAAAAACCTGTAATAGAAGCATTTTCTCATTGTAGCTACAAACCTGAGTCAGAGGGAACTTAGATTCTGCATAAACAAATGCTGCAAAAATATAGTAGGCTTAAAGTATAATGATAATAATATAGATGTGGGTGTGTGCAGATGAAGAACTTGAAGTGGTTAGTATTTATTTCTTTGCTTGTTAAAAAATATATATGTCAGTTTTTAACTAGTGAAAAAAGATGCTAAAAACATTGCTGTGTTTTTACTAGACTTCCGTTACAGCTGTTAAATTTCAGTACAAGGAGTTGAAGGCTAGTGTTTCAATATGAAGTTTGACGTTCCTCCAAGATGAAGACAACCTTATTTTTCTGGACACATAACAGTGAAAGGACAGAGAAAACAGTTAAAAATATACATCTGGAGCTTCACAAAAATTTAATACTTGAAATTCTGAAATTCATCATTTTGGTTTCATGAAAAAAAAATGGATTTGTTGCTTAGGTTTTGGATAGGTGCTATCAGTTGTGCTTGTCAGCACTGGCAAAGCTACCTAGGAAGAGCTGGTGGAGTAAAGTGCTTTAAATCAAAAGCTCAATCTTGCAGCATTTTGCCAGCTCTGGTTTAAGTGCAAATATATTTGTGTCTATCCAAATGTATTCCAAAGGGCTGTAGTACAGCTACAAATGTAAGTAGATAGTAGATATTATTTAATGTTTGCCAACAGACTACAATGTTTTTTCAATGACTGAAACAGCCACTTTGGCTTGAAATGAAATAAAAAGCATGTCATATACTGTTAAGGTTTATAAGCAGTACCTATTTGGACGACTTATTAAACCTGCTGGAAGATTTATTGTTTCATTGTTTAAAAGGGACTTTGCAAGTTTTCTTGGTAGATATTATGTTCATTTTCAGCCAGTATTTTTGTTAATCCATGCAGAGATACTAAAGTTATTATAAACTTCTGTCAGGATCAAAGAACATTCTTTAGCCTTCATTATAGCTACAACCGAACTCAACCTGTTATTTACAGGCTCCTGAGACTCCTGCTCTCTGTATTTATGTATAATTTGCATTTATACAGTGCTTTCCAGTGTCAAAAGGGAAAATAAGGGGACTGGAAAAAGTGATTTTATGCAATTCATCAAGATCTATTCTTTGTGTTTCTTGTCTTTTTGCACCAACTTGTTTTTTTCCCCCTAGTATTTTTTTACTGCTGCAGGTGTGATTTCAGCATGTTTCATGGGATTGAACTTGCATGACCTAACATTTGTTCTGAAGTAATAGAAATGCTGCAAAAAGTCTTAATTCAAAAATAGAACCTCAATCAAAGGAGAATACGTTTCATCTAGTGAGCTCTAAAACAGCTGGAAGGATATGTAATATTTTTCTTGTGTAAATATTGAAATTATACATTGGGCTTAATATTGTTTGTCTAATGATGTAAATAATTGAAAGTGATTGCCTAACTAGTGTTTTCCTTAGCTCTGGTAATAAAAATTTTCCTGAAATGAGCTAATGGCTCAAATGACAGTAATTACAAGAAAATATGTTAAAAAAAAAAATTGTCAATTACGTCAGTTAAAAAAACCCAAACACTGTAATTATGTGCCCATCCATCATTATTCCTTCTTAAAGTTCTGTATCATTGCTTATATATAAGCTTTTAGCATTTAGATAAAAATTGAATCTTGAAGACTTGGAAATATGAAAAAAAATTTGGAGGGAGGGGAAAGAAGACAAAAATCTCAGAATAAAACATGCCCATATCTTTCCTTCGAATCTACAACAGTTCAGTCAGTATAACTACATAAGTCTCTTCCTCTTCTATTCTGCAGGCATACAGTACAAAAAAAAAAATGTAATATTTCATGCCTTTCTCCACTTTTCCTGCTTTGAAAAGAAATATTGAGCACCTACTTGAAAGCAGACTTGCCAAAAACCCCAAACAATCCCCCCCAGCCTCATTACATAGACCCACCCTGTGCTTCTAAAGAGGCTTGGTTACAGGGGTGACATCCTGATGTCATTGTTTTGCATTAATAATCTCTTAAAAATATTGAGATTTCTGAAATTGCAGTGGCTGGGGAAATAACTCATATCAGTTTAGAAATGTCTGATGGTTGAATGTTATCTTACAGTTACTACTCTAACTGTTTTACAAAATCCCATTGGGATTAATTAGAGTGAGGGATAAGAAAAGGCAGAGAACACTTGAAAAGCTTCCAGCATTGCATTCAGTACCACTAGCTAAAAGCATGATCTTTACCATAAACGGAATTTATGTAAGATTTCTGAATACCTGGTGTTTAAGTCTTTAGGTTGTTTTCTATGAGAGCTGGGCTCTTGCTTGACCAGATAATAAATAAATGTAATATCTGATGCAAATATTTGTGTGGGTGTGTCAGCTTAGCATTGTTAATATAACTGTTTAATACAGGACCCCATAGACTCATTATTCCCCTTCAGCTCTCTGCCTAAGAATCCCTGAACTGCAGTTCTATTTCAGGTCCTATGGTATGTAGTAGGGAAAAATTCTTTCTCCTTTCTGAGATAACACAGGGAGATTGCTAACCATACTGCTGAAAGGTGCTTTCCATGGCTTCAAAATTGGGCTACAGAAGAATCAGATAGCAAATCTTATCTTGCAGATATGACACACATTGTATATGTTGCTACAGCAGATATGTACTTATCCTTTATTTTAGTATGTAATTACAGATGCAAGTTAAGGGCTTTGGTGCACTGGCAGTAGATGCCATCAGTAATGTAAGTGATTGTCTTAATATAGTCATGCCTATCTGGAAGGTAAGTGTGTTATTCCACACAGAGCTCCAAGGCTATTGGACCTTTCAGTCTGTGCCTCTGAGTCTCTTGCATTGTTTGTGAACCATACAGCACATTTCATTTACAAGGTTAATTTCAGAGATTGTCTGAGGTTCAGTACATGCTACAGTGAAAGTTATGGAAGCTTCTTGCTTAGCTTGGGATAGACCTTAAATTGCCTCCTCTAAGTTTGTGCAAAACTAAAACCACCACCAGTAAGGAGAACAGTTAACAACTGTTGGTGCTGTCACCAAGGAGAACTAATATCCAAAAACTTTTTTCAGTCTGGGTTCTATGACATAAGCTGTGTAGTGAACCAGCTCTTTTACCAGCTGGGCTTTTTTGAACCAGTTTTAATTCTCGTATGATTACTGGTTTTATTATGAGCTAATCATTATGTGCATCTTTGTCACAGCCTGTTCCACTGGTCTCTTTTGATCCATAGATGTGTTCCATAGCTTTTTCTTGCTCATCTGAAGACTTTCCGAATCCCTTGTTATGGCTAGAATTTGAATAGAGCAGCCAGGATGATATTGTTTGTGATGCATATCACCAAAAGATGTTTTGTAATTGTGTCAGAGGTGGGGGAGGAAAAAAAAACCAAACAAAAAAACCAAACACAAAAACCCAAATCAATGCTAAAAGAGGAGCTTATTATACACTGGGTTTTGGAAATGTTGATATAGTTTTTTTTTTTTTCTCAAAGATTGTGAAGGGTGTGAAAGTCCACTGGGTTTCTTGAAGCTAAGTAGCTTATTTTCCTTTCTGTGGCTTTGCTTATACAAAGAAAATGCCTGGCATAAGTAGAGTAAAATATTCATTCTTAAATAAACATTTTATATAGAGTTGGGGCTATACAATATACTATTGCTGATTCTGTACAGTTAGATACTTGTATTATGATAATGTGTTAATGGTGATCTGTGTTACTCTTGAATGATAACACAACATTTTTGGTGTTTTAGTTTAAAACTGAGGCACTATTTTTTCTCCTCAGAGCACTCTGTCCTTGTAATATCCCAAAAGGACAAGAATATCAAATGAATTCCCCTCTTGCTGGTAATACATCATAAGACACATAATTGCATTCCAGATGCTATTTAAAATCTGACAGAGATAAATTTAAGTTGCTGGTAGAATACAATATTGGAACTAGATAGTTGTTTAACAAATAAGGTCAAAAAAGTTTGAGATACTGACATCAACTTTTTGTCTGACCTTTACAGTTTCTCTTATTGTACTCCTTAATATCTTTCTACTGTTCACTTAAAAATTCTGAACTGAACCTTAAATGAGCTTCAATCACACAATTCATGTCAATGAGACTGTCCAGAGAATCTAAATACAGATTATAAAATATAGACTGTACATTTAGCTTCACTGATAGAGCTGTATAGATGCCTTACTAATGCTGATACTGTAAGATCTTTACACTTTGCTTTCGTAGCATCTTGAAAGAAGCATGTGCTGACATGTACTTCATTTCCTTCTACCTTTAATTCAACTGTCATTGGCATTGAGAACAGGAATGTTAAGTGAAATATTAATATAGATTGAGCACAGCTAAAGGAAATGTGTTTTTAAATAAATCTGCGATCGAGGATTACTTAACATTTTTGTCATGCTTTCACCAAATAAATGTTATTCTAGAAAGGTCTCTTATGGTTTACTATGACTCAAAACTTTTTGCAAACAAAACGAGATGTCTGTTTCAGGTGTTAAACCTTATGTTATACAAGCAATGATACTGAAATACTTTGAAAGTAGGCGAAATCTGCATAAAATAGATAAGCTGTTTTGAAAATTAAATATCTTGAAAAATAAAAAATTTGTGGCTTTACTGTGAAAGCTTTTTTAAAAGAAACTTATGATATATGGATGCTGTGAATGCAGACAGCCTAAATACAAACAGAATATGCAGTTGTGAGCACAGACCTGTGAACTTCAAGAGCTGGAAATGGCCTCGGATTGGGGCCCCTGTACCACAACTCGGGTGTCTGGGTAGGCACCTCCAGTAACTCCCATGGCTCTGCTTTGTATTAAGTACCCCAATATTTACACCAAAGAAAAGGAAGTGTAAACATATGCACTTTCTTCAGATATTGAATATCTGAATAGTAATTCTTCAATAAACATTTAACTACTTATATCTAATAAGATGGTATCAAAAGGAAAGACTGAAATGAGTTATTTTGTGGTGTCCTGATGAAGGCAGCACATTAACCTTGGACAGAGATGAAAATTTCCCTGCTAGAAGGCACAGACTGAAATGAATTCAGTGGTGGGTTACCATAAAGAGTAAAATACTGAATAAAAGGAGTATTGTCAGCTCCTTTGTTTTTCATGTAGGTTTACTGGGGGTTTATCAATGAAATATCTCTGAGATATTTTTCTTTTCCTTCCCTCCCTCCCCCCCCCAAAAAAAACTATCTTCAGATATAATTCTGAATTTTACTGCTAGGGTACTGGAGCCATGTTAACATTCTCAATCTCATTGTGTCGCAGCAGCACTGAATTATTTTGTCACTTTGTATCTTAGTGAGACCTAGGATCTAGTTGAAATTGAAATTAGCTGCTATAGTTCATAGCATTCAATTTTTCCAGTCCCTACCTCATCAAAATATGTGCCAAGCTGCTTCTTCCAAACTTGCACTTTACTACTTAAAGCATTTATATAAATAGCATATAGCTATTTCAGGGATGAAAGGAATTTGACTTGCATGGAAGAGGGTGCTTTATTACTGATTTTTAGATTCACTTAGATATCGGCACCAGGAAGTGCTTTTTGTCCTCTACTGTGAAGTGAAGTTAAAATAGTAGCTGTGCGATTTGATTGAATAGCTTATCTTCCTTTCTCCAATGTTCTTACTATCACTACTTCAGTCTCCTACCTTATTCTTTTACTTATTTTGCTTATTCTACCACTATTTTTCTTTGTCTGTGTTCTCTTCCTTGGAGCTGCCAGCTACCCTGTAGAGCTGGTTGGAAACCTGTCAATTGAGCAAAGCAAAAAAGCACAATGGAAGCTAGATACAGTTGTTAGTTACAAGATGAGTTGTCAGGATTTGTGGAATCCTGCAGATGATGAAAATTATATTAAAAATCCAGATGGAAGATGGAATGTTTTAAGTAATTTTTCTGTATTTAAACAATAGGAATCCATAAAATATATATCAAAACAAGTTGGGATACCTCAAATTCTGTTTTTTATTTCTTCCCTTCTCCTTTGGGCTAAAATGCCAACCCTAGAGTTAGCCTGTAGTCACCTATTGAATTAAGATTCCTTTCTGACTATTAGATCACTGAAAGTGCAAAAAAAATTTTTTTTTTTTTAAAATGTCAAAAATGCTTTTTTAAGTTCTGAAGTTGATCTCATGAAACTGCTACTACATTGTTAAATGGGTATTTAAGAACGTATTTATGGGAAGAGGTAAATGTATTACGTGGCATAAGTATCCACTATTATAATACTAAGCCTTCTAAACTCTCAAAAGTTAGTTGTGTAATGAGCTACAGCAGGAAAATACATAAATAACTGGTTTACTTAAGCCTTTCTTTGGTTTCATCTAGTAGTTGTGCAATTTGATTTGTTAGTGGTTTTGTCTTAGTGGTTGGGAAATTAAAGGCACTACCCAGGCTCAAAAGATATTTTTCTATTTCACAGTAATAAAGGATGAGTGACCTTCTCAACAAATCATTACGGGTAAATCACAGAAGCCCTTATTTAGAAATCTGCTTTCTTCTGAGCTATCTTATTAATCTTTGATAATCTTTTCCTGTGGGATAACATGATGCTACTTCAATGGTTCCATGGAAGTACAAGTCATGGAAAATAGAACTCTATGATCAATTTTTGTGCTTGAGGGTTAGCTTTTAGCAATGCAATCCAATCTGAGGAAAGGACACTGTGCAGCTATAACTGAGATCAAATGAATCCACGGGTCCTTTCTGTTGTACTTTTTTCTTTTTTTGTTAAGAAAATAATTTATTACTAGCCTGCTGAAACAAGTGAAAAACAACTTGTTTTCATCATAACTGAAATAGATTCGCTCTGTGATCAAAAATGCTTACTTGGATTTTTTTTTTTTTTTACTCTTATATGCTGGATGAGGCAGAGAAGAAACAGCTGTGACCCTATCTAGGATAGAGGTTGCAGCCATGTAAAAACTACCTGTACACAGCCATGCAGAGCCAGCTCTATTTCTGTGTTGGAAACAAGAAATGTCTATGAAAGCTGAGAAAAATGAATCACCAGGAGTCTGAAAAAATCCAGGTGCCAGTAACATAGCAGTCCCCTGTAACAGGGCTTTTCTGGATTGCTCTGCTTACATGTGGACCTAAGCTTAGTCTGCATGCCAATTCTGAGTTTCGAAGTGCCTTGCCAATCTTGTACCTTGTGCAGAGACTAATCTTTGAGACCCAGTCTATCTAGAAGCTGTAATGGACTACTTGAAAACATCTGTCACAGCATTTTTCTCATCATAAAATAATTTGTGTAGGACTCTTGCATGATTACAAGTGGAAGGCTTTTTTAGCTAGCAAAGAAGAGATATGTTCTTTTGTGCATTGTATCCTGTGCAATTTGCAACAACAGGATACAAGTATATGTGAAAAGCACACCATTAGAGAAAATGAAGCTTATCATTAAATAGAATCACTAAGTCTATTTTTTTTTTTCAGTTTCCGTGACAGTGTAAAGACATTGTGTTATCTTCTTTCAAAAGTTGCAGTATGCCACTTAGCAAATGACAAACTTAGTTAGAATTACCTGTACTTAGACTTTTTATACTTGCTTATTTGGCTGTAGACAAGCTGTATTTTTGAACCAGCCTTTAACTGAAAGTTTCTGTGAAACTACAGAAATCTCACTAGAATAATTGTGGTAATAATCATTTGATACTTGTATAAAACATTATTTTCTATTATATAAGAAAGATGTAAAATGAGATGAAGAAGCTTTCTCCAAAGAAATCAATATAACTAAAACCTGAAATATTTATGACATTTAAAGTATTAAACATTAATTTCTTGCCTGTTCTTATATTTGAGTTGGGGAAAAAAACCAAACCAAACCAAAAAAAAAACAAAAACAAAAAACAAAACCCCAAACCTGTTTATGACTGTATCTTTGGTCTGTAATTCTTCTTTACAGAAAGAAAAATCCATCTCTTTACTTAAAATTCTGCCTGCTACAATTTCCTAACTTTGTCCATAGCAGAGAAGAAATCTCTTCAAGAAAGGAAGAACATGAAGCAAGCAAATTACCTTCATCATTAGTCATCCATATCTGTCTGGCACTGCCAATTGCCAAAAGAAAAATAATTTCCTGAGTGAAACATTAGGTAAAATGAGATGAACATTTCTACTCTCACAACTTATTAATATGAGCTGCCTCCTTTACAAATATAAAAGTGTATGGGAACCCAGTGAATATTTTGTTATTGTGGAAGATTGATTCCAAGAAAACTGTAGTTGCTGTGGTGTAAGTTTCTGTTGAAGTTTCACTACCGGTTACCAAATGAACTTCAGAAATAGTCTTTAAAAGATGATTATGACAAGTCCTGAAAAAATCATTTTTTTTAAATGAAAGAGTTATGATCTGCTTTTAGTGGAAACTGTCACTTTCAGATTTTCTTTCCCTTCAATTCGTAAGTCATAGCAGATCTGACACCTTCAGATTCAGAGGAGGAGTGATACTACTGTAGCTTTGAGACTTCTTTCCAGTGGCAGCAAATCCTTTCAAATTTAGGATAAATGGCTCCGTCTAATGCTTTTACTGTGAAATGCAAAAAGCTTTTTCTTATTCTTTGGAGTAAAATAGAAACAAGAATTGTAGAATACACAGAAATAACGTGATAGTTGGCATATCATCGAAAGGATCTGGGTTTCTTTGCCTTGTTGATATTCCTAGAAAGGACAGATGTAGAAGAGGTATAAATTGCTTCTATAATTATTTATCTGTGTGAGACTGAATCCTGCAAGGTCATGAGGCAGATGAATGTTCGAAAATCATTGCTATATCTAAAAATCAGGTTTGAATCCTATTTAAATGATTAGAGAAATCTTTCATCTAAATTCCGAAATATGTAGTTTAAAAACCCCAAACAAAATCCTGATGTTCAGAGTGGAAGATTATTTTTTAACATGTTCTGAGCATTTCTGGGGCAAAGTCTTTGCTCTAGATGGACTAATCAAATATTATGTGCTTTTTTCCTTTTGTTAAACTGAGTATCATTAAGTCAGCTTTCTAACTGAGCTGCCCAATGAAGTGTCCTTAAAGGCCCTTTTGAATATTCCCAAGAGCCCTCCACATAACACAGAGCACTCATGTTGGCAGCTCCTTTTGAAACAGTTGAGAATGGATATGTACTACTTTGAGATGTGACAAAAAAACCCCCAACAAAACATATAGCATAGTGAGAAAATAACATGAATTAGGAGAGAACTAGTTTGTCAGATGAGCTAAAGTACAATTTTATAGCTTATAGAAGAGAATAAGAAATAAATTTGAAATCATTTAACCAGTTCAATTTGGATTGACTCTGATATTTAAGATGAAGTTGTGCACTTAACCCACCCAACTGAGACATAAATTTCAAAAATTTCCTTGTAGACTCAATCTGAGAAAGTACTTAATGTTGCTGTCCAAAGTCATGGCTAGAAAAAAAGCTGCCTGGCTTTGGGATGGAAGCTGTGGGAGTTTTTTAGTCTATCTCCCCAATTTTGCTGAGAGCTCAGGACTGATAATCAACTAAGTTTGTGGCCAGTTACTTAATGGGAAAGGACTCTAGGATTTAATGAATGTGCAAAAAAAAAAAAAAAGTCACAACAGCTGTGAGATTCATGTGTTTGGTAGTCCACACCGCATGCAGTATCTGGAGTTTGAGCTCTGCAGGACCACCCTGCATAGGATAGCGAAGGAGTTCAAGTTGTTGGCACTCCAACTGCATTCTCTTAGAAGGCATCAAAGATTATATGCTTTTGCAATTTCTGATTAAAATTTGTTTTTCTGGGTAATTTCCAAGGAGTTCTGTCAAGATATTTAGACCAGGGATGTTAAGCCGGCAAGAGCTGGCCAACTGATTCTGTTGTCTTTGGGTTTTTATTCTGTTTAAAAGCAGTAGAAGGAGGAAGAGAAAAAGAAAATGGAAGTAGAGGGTGTAATACAGTAGTAATCAGGGAAAACAAACAGCTGAACAAGATAAACAAATTGCTTTCTGTAAATTACTAAAGTTCCTTAAAACACTTGACTAAGGAATTGATTTAACACTTGATCTCTGAAAAACTCACATTTTTAATAAGCCTCAATGTGAACAACCCAAAGAACTTTAAATAGCAAAAACTGTGCAAGTCAAAATTAGGCTTTTTTTTTTTTTTTTTTTTTT
>WHYT01015146.1:203944-247871 GCA_009806455.1 Tetrax tetrax | reverse complement strand
CTGAGTGGGAGATAAGGAATGAGTGTCTAAGTGCACCAGTAATGAGTGACTTTTTTTTTTTTCCATTTCTGATCCCCTTCGTAGATTAAATGCTAGAGCTACTGAGTGTCTTAATACCTTTTAACACTTACCTGGATTTAAAACTAGATTTAGGGATTAATTTGAAAAGGGAAGTTCTTTCTAGTTTCTTTGGGGGTTGGTATGTGTTTAAGTTTCTAGCTACTGTTGCTTTGGTTACCTCATTTCCAATCCCTGATGTTTCTATATCAGACTATTTCCAGGATATATATGGTCACAAACCTGAAAATAAGGAGAAATGTATCCTTCCTGCACCTTTAGTTTTGAGGCATATGCATAGTTATATTTGCCTGAGTCGTGTACTAAGACCTGTCATTAGTGCTATTAACAAAATTGGCAACCAGCTCCTCTTAGGAGAAAAGAAGAAAAGCATCAGATTTTTCTGGTATGATCAATTAAAATGTACTCAAATATAGCTCTTAATTGCCTTTTTAAATATTCATTTATCTTTACTTTGAATTATCTCTAGTGACTGGGACATTTTGTAAAAGCATGTTTTCCTTAGTAAATAACCTTTTCCTAGTAAGAGGTTGGTTAGACCTTTTTAAGCAATGGGATTTTTGGTCATATAGTTTTTATTTTTATTTTATTTCTATTTTACAGCTTTCTATGCATATGAAAACTGTGGATTCTTAACTCTGTGCTGCTTGGTGAAAAGCACAATGTAGGTGCCTTTTTTTTTTATGACTGTGTCCTTAAGCATGGCTTTCAATACTGGGTCAGAGTACTTCTCCTTGCTTAAGATTAGTGCGCAGTCAATATAGAGTTTTCTGTCGCGTTCTGTTAGAGTGCTGATCCCAAACTTACTGTAATTAAGGAATTATTTGTTATGGACTATTGTTTAAGTACAGTCAGAACTACTTAGACTATGATTCAAAGTAGTGAATCTGTATCTTTTTTAATATTTCTGAATGTTACTAGATATTAAAATGGTAATTTACCTGAAAGTAAAACAGTGAGAGATGTGATATAGAGCGAACAGGCATATGGAACATGTAATTTATTCTAGTTTCTCATACAAGTCTTTGTTAGGGCTACAAGTGATGAGGACACCAGTGAAGTTTCAATCTAGCTAATAAAATGTAAATGTAATAATAAATGTCTACTGCCTCTGTGCTGTTAATCAATGTTGGAAATAGCTGCAGATATGCAGTATGTATGTGGTTACATCTGTCTACACAGCTCGGCATTATGGCCATAGATGATGGAGTACCTGACAGTATAACTATCCATGTGGCAGTTCAGCTGTTACAGTCTTGGTTTCATTTACACTAGATAATTAATTTTGAGCAATGCAGATACTGATTTACATGTATTATGCATCCTCTGTATAAAATTAGGGCATCTCTATTGGCTAAAGCAGATCACAATGTGTATACTTCACATTGAAAGGTAAACTAGAAACAAGAGGGATGATCCATCCATGTAAGCCTTGGAAACCTCAGTGTTGCTCTTAGCATAGAAAGATGAGACTACAGCCTCATTTACATTGATAAAGTATTTCTAGTCTGATAAGAGTCGTGATCAACAACCTATTGGGGCTGCTATACTGTTCTTCAGAGCATGAGGGGATATGGCTGAATATTTCAGTCTTAAAATAGAAAGATTTCTCTTACATGTTTTTGACAGAAAAAGGTGGCTGTGCTTCATTTCCCAGTTAGAAGGTAGAGGTTAAATACCTAACTCTTTTCTTCTATTTTGCATACCTCTTTCTTTCATGACTTGGAATATCCTTTGGGATATGCAGATGCTGGGAGAAAAATCAATGATACAGAACACTGATTTTCTGCATAGAAATTATATCTGTCTTTGTAAGATCTGCTGACTTCTGCTGTTGTGGTGCTTTCAGAAGTTTCCTTTTCTCTCTGCTGCTGCACCAAATCAATGTCAAAATGGACAGGGTACAGGATTTTAGTCCCATTGACTTTTCTCTTTTAGGGGAAATCATTATTCTGAAGACAAAATTTTATCCTTATAATATAATTTGAATCAAGAAAGCTCTTTAATTTTTTTTCCTGTTGTTCCTTAGTCAGCAACCTCTTTCTTGAGGTCTTTCTTTGAAGCACTTCCAGAATGGAAACTCAGTATAAGCAGTAGGATGCTTATTTTAAAAGTAAATGTAAAGAAAAGATGCTAATCTTACCAACAGATAATCTCAGAAAAATAAACCCTTTTAAGTTTACCATTGAACCTATAAGAAATATGTGAACTCAACAATCTAGCACTGAGGAATTACGTAGTCTTTCTAGATTAAAAAGTTGTTATGAGTGATCTGCAGTAATATATTTTTCTTGTTCTGATAACCTATGTTTTCCATTTTCTTCATGAATTGATTTCAAATTTTATCCTCCTAAGTCACTTTATGTAAATGCTCTCCTTCCAGTATACATGTAAATCCTGCAGACCTTTATGGGTGACTAAAAGTCATAGTTTTGCTGTCAAATATCCAGTCTTTTTTTCAGTTAAGTCCTTGATTAGCCTCTCCATAATTTTCTTCATTCTTTTGTTATCTGAATCTAGTTTGCCTATGTCCTTCTGTTAATGATGTGCAGAGATCAAAAACCAGTCTAATAGTTGCAGGCTCACACAAGCTACAAATTAATTTCTTAATGTATTCTAACTGATCCTGATTAGTGTCTTCAGTGTTGCTGAAGTTATGAAGAGACACTGAGTTCTTCAGCCATGCTGGTAAAATCCCCTTCTGTTTTCAGTTCTACATTTTGCATCTAGTTGCTTTGGTATGTCTACACTGTACCCTGAAACACAATAGAAGGATATACTAGATGATAAAGCATAAGGGGATGTTTAGTGTTTGTGTCTGGGTCTGAATTAAGAGTGAACTTTCTTGGAGGATCTTGCAATCTACCCTACTTTGTTGTGCTTGGCTTTAATTGTTGTGTTTTAGGAGTGCATAGATGAGACTCATTTCAAATGAGACTTTACAGTGGTCTTCCAGTACCTAGAGGGGGCCTACAGGAAAGATGGGGAGAAACTCTTTAGCAGGGCCTGTTGTGAATAGGACGAGGGGTAATGGTTTTAAAACAGAAGGAAGTAGATTCAGACTAGATACAAGGAAAAAATTTTTTACACTGAGGGTGGTGGAGCACTGGGTCAGGTTGCTCAGAGAGGTGGTGGATGCCCCATCCCTGGAAACATTCCAGGCCAGGTTGGACGGGGCTCTGAGCAACCTGATCTGGTTGGAGATGTCCCTGCTCCTTGCAGGGGGGTTGGACTGGATGGGCTTTAACGGTCCCTTCCAACCCAAATCATCCTGTGATTCTATGCACTCTGAATGTACTGCTGTTGCCATTATGAAGTGAAACAAGATACTCAAAATGTGTATAGTGTGACTGTCAGGTGTCTAGCTGGTACTGGACTATTTTGTACCACAAATCAGATCATCTTTGTTTCTGCTGTTGCTAAGCTAGATAATGCCACATAGCTCATACAGATCAGGGTTTAAAATAGCGTGGCAATGTCAGCACAACATACTGTCTGGGCATATAAACTATGCAGACTGTATATGTCTCTAAAAACATAGCATGAGAGTAGTTTAAAAATAAGTTTGAGACTCCTTATTGAAGGAATCCTTATTCTTACCCATAGTACATCAATACAAGTAGAAATATTTTATAAATTTTACTACTAAGATACAGAAAATTCTAGTGATGTGAAAATGCTGACTTGCTCCTTAATAAAATAATGTTTAAAATGTTATCTAACTATTGGTCTAGTCTGTAACTGTTGTCTCTACTACTAAATACAAATTTATATCTGTTAATATTTTCCATAGACAACAAATGTCCTTTTTGAAAACATGGATATCATTCTTGTGCATGGAACAGGACCAGCTGAAAGATTAAACACAATTACCTCACATTACCTCTGAGTTAAGAATGATGTTTTGCTGGAATTCACTCAACACAAAATGTTAAAATGAGAGTATATGCAGATTTCATCTTTCGAATGTTAGAGAAGGCACTGGATATCTCAGTACTGTTGAGTAGGGTAAAAATATTTCTTAATGGAAGTAAGGACTCATCACAGTGACAGAATAAAACATGATTTATCAGTTTGTTTGACATCTGCCTAATGTTTTGCTTTATGAAGCATGTAATTATATCTGCTATTGCTGTAAATATTCCATATAACAAGGTGTAATTTGTTTAAAGAAGTTCACAAATCTGTTAAGGCCTTCCATTCAGCTGACTTTCTCTGTATCTGTTACAGTGAAGAAATCCATGACTTTGTCTAAAGTAATTATTTAGTTTAAAATGAATTTCACTGAACAAGTTGGGAACATAACTGCAGTGAGAAATGCTTATAAATGATCTGCCAGGAGACCGTTTGGAGCAGTGCTGGGCAAATCGCAGAAGTGAAGAATCTTTTACAAAATTTTAGTCTACAGGAACACCCTTAGCCTGAGCCAGTAGTAACTTCAGTCTCCTGCATCTGGTCTGAAACAGTAATTAATTGAGGTTGATTGCATTATACACTGGGAAAGGAGATTTAATTGAAGAGATGGTAAAAGCTGTCCAAATAGACAGTCTTACAGCAGATGATAATCCTAAATGAAGAGTTTTAAAGATGCACTTCAAAAGTAAGTTCTGGTTTTTATATACAGAAGGATGTATAAACAACAATATGGATATGCTGAATGACTTGATTTTTGTGCAACATTAAGAAGGCATAAAAGTCTAGAAAAATTGTCTTGTCTCTTATTGCTTGTTGACATATTTTACAACTAAGACTGCCTTTAAAATTTGTGAGGTTCTTTAAAGGTCTTCATACTTATGAGCTATAAATTAACAGTGAGTTAATTTGATTTTCAATTTATGAAACAATTTTGCTTGGACTATAAGTGACTGTTCCCATTTTCAGTGTATCATGTGGCTAATTAGGTTGTAATGTAATGATACTGTCAAAGAAACTGTCTTGTAGATCTTACTTTGAGCAAAGGAAAGACAGAAGTTATATATATATTTAAGCCTTAAATATTTTTTCTACGTAATTCTACCTGCTGCATGGAAAGCTTCCTTGATATTCGAGATATGGTTCTATAGTAGACATTAGCATATAATTGGACAAAATGTGGTAGTCAACCTGTGTGGAGCAGGAATGTAGATTTCACACAGAGGAAACACAGTACTTTGTGATGTAATAAATCCTTTTCCCAGGTTTGGAAAACATAGAAGGCTTAACTATGTACAGGGCCTGGCAAGACTGTTTTTGCTAGTACTTATACAGAAAATCTCAACAAAACTAAGAGTTCTTAGTTACCCTGGAGCTTGGAAGAAGGCTTCATGTGCCCTGCAAATAGTATATTTTCTAATATATGTATTATATAGCTGAAAAACAATTGATTAGTATACCCACCAACCTTTATGAAAATGATATATAAAAGCAGCTTAACTAAGCTGGCATGCTATCTGTATTTGGAAGTTTAGAACTGTGTATATTCGGAGATTGATGCTATCAAAGCTTTTTAAATCGCCATTTATTTTTCAGTAAAGCTTAGACTGACATTTTGTTTGAAAAGCATGGATGACTATCTTTCTCATCTTCACTTTACTTTTCTCTCCAATCCTAAAAGACATTAACTTCATGACATTCTGAGCAAATAAAGGGAAAAAAAAACAGACTAGTGTTAGTGAGAAAATAAAAAAAAAAAAAAACAGGTAAAAAATATTACCACTTAGGTATGGTAGAAGTCCACTAGGAGTAATATTTAAAAAAAAAAAAAATCTTGAGAGAAATTTTCAGGGTTCACAGGAGGTAATATAAGTTTGTGGAGAAAGTGACTATTTAAAAAACTTTATTTTTTTAATTAATGGAATTCTAAACATTCAATTCTTTGTCATGGTTACTCACTATTCTGTGAGGAAATGCTGGCATGAAACACTTGCAAACTTTTTTACTGTAGCAGATATTTTTGTGTCTACTTAAGTTGTATAAAATTTTCTATAAACAAAAACAAAACTTCCAATTTATTTTAACATTTTTCTTTAACTGTCCGTACTAAATACTGTATCATGATAAAACATGAAGGTAAAAACAGGGTTTTTTAAATAACTTGAGCGTGTTTTGCTCAAATTACATATGAACTTTGTGTTCATTGAGACGAAGCAGAACAACCAAACTGGACAGTGCTTGAGATCTCTGGTCACTTGCTACTGAATTAAGCCACAGTACACTCATGCATAGTTGTTTGGGTTTTTTTTCTACAGAAACCTAATTTCTCCCCCAAAATATAAAATATGATGAATGTTTTACATATGCTCAAATATAGATGCTCAAGAAAAACAACCCAGCAAATAGGTTATGAACCTTAGGAGAGCAGAATACTCCAGTGCAGTAGAGTATTTTGCAGATCCAGCATGACATAAAGATAGCAATTTAGCTTCACAGTCAAAATAATTAACTATGAAATCTCTCATTTCCCCACTAAATAAAGGGAAGAAGGTGAATTCTCTTAATGGAAGAGAAGATAGTCAACTTACAGTCTGGATTTCCAAGAATTGAATAATAACTTGAAGTCTTTTTTTTTAGGGGATAAGAAATAAGTCTGAAATAATTATCTCTCAAGAATCAGACTTTCAAAATTCTCAGGCTGCATATTGAAAACTAAACACGCCCCAAATTGTTACTTGATAATGAAAATCTTAGGCTGGTCAATTTCTTGCAACTTAATGTATTTAGTCCTCTCGAACTTACTGCATAGTACCAACAGGACCCTACTACATTCATCAGAATTTTTTTTCTTCGTGTAATTAAGCTGATAAATGTACTTTGCCATCTAAATCTTTCAAGTATCTCTTAAGATCTCTTAGTCAATGTACACCAAGCTTTTTGATGGCTAAAGAAAAGAACTGAAGGGAATCGTTACAAAGAGTTTTTTCAGTAGAATAAATGGCAACCTCAGATGTCAAAGCCAGATACTGCCAAACATGCCATTGAAATTTTTTTTTGGAAAAAAAAATATAATTTGAAGTGCAAATTAGTACTTCAGTGATTTTTTTTTTTTTTTTGAGTGGTTAAATAGTCAAAGATGCAAATAAGCACCTGATTAATTTGATATCACTGAGTGGAATTGTTTGAAAATCCCATCTTCTGTCTGTTTGCATTTTTGTCATGAAACAAGTCTACGTTCTAAACCAGGCACTGCACGCTTACTGAGAATTCCCATTGTATTCACAGAAGTGTAATGTAAGCAGAGAGAGGAATTTGTCTCCTTCCTGCTCTGAGATAATGTTCCTCAAAATTATTGTCATTTCAAAAACTAATGTTATGCATTCGGTAGGAGTGAAATTTCTGTCTGCTCTAGGGAGCAATTAATTATGTATGTCATAATTAGCAATATTACTGTGTTGCATTATTTATAAGGATAGAAACACTTGGAGTATCTTAACATCCACGTGTTGTATGTGATGGTTGATATAAATGGAGTTATGTGGTTGTTAAATCCCCAAGGAAAGGTCATGACTCACACAGTCTGAGTCAATCTGGAAGAGTTAATTGCTGCAAATATTTGCCAATTAAAGGAAAATGTTCAATCAGAAAATAATTCATAATTAAAATAATATTTTCATATGAAAAACTAGTTCAATTAGAACAAAGATCACCTGATAAACACATCATAACCATGCTTCCTTTCAAAATCAGCATTGTATTTGATGATACTTGTAGGCTGTATATTTGGGTACTAATTTGGTACTTGGATTAAAAAAAAAAACTTGAACCAAACCTTGTTAGTTAAAATATTTTACTAACTTCAAGTTGATCTCAGAGAGGAGTTGTTAATCAAGCTCCAGCTGGAGTGGGGAATGGGATATTAGAAAAAGCTCCTTCTGGTTTGCTACAGAACTGAAATGCAGTCAGTTGTATTTGTAACAAACCTTTCTTCTCAGTTTACTATTAGCTTTACTGTCTGAAGCTGGAGCAGTGTCGGACAAAGTGGCAGCTTTGACCCACCATATGTAAATAAAACGCAGTAGTTGAACAGATTAACTGCCTAATAGCCAATTTCCTATATATGGGTGGTTTCTGTTTTGTAATTTGTTTATGCCAGTTCTCAAGTACTTCTATTGCACTCAAGTACTTTTATTGTGTAAATGTAATTATTGCAATTGCTTGTAGACTATTTGCAAGATAAGATAGAACTTTATGTTCCCAGTAAAATTATTTTTATAAAAGGAGACTGGTAAATGATCATACATCTCAATAGTGCATTTAAATCAGGCAGGCTAGAGAAATACCTCTGTATTATATACACATATATATAAACCACATATAAGTAGCTATAGGTTGAGGTAAAAATTCAGAGGAATACCTGTTGACATTCACAGAATAAGAGCATGTTTGCTTATTGATTTTGCTTAATATAATTGTATTACCTTTGAGTATTAGAAAGCACAATTCCGTTTTGAAGATAAATTTTCAAATAGGTGATATTTAAACGCATGCATAAATGCTTGTTAAACATGGTGGGAGAATAACATTTTGCCACAGCTTGTACAGGCTGCCCTAAACCAAGAAATTACTGTGTATTAAGACTTAGTAATTCGGAGTAAAGGGAGAAGAGTACATTCTTTCCAAACAAAGATCTTTGTAGTGCCTACAAATATAAAGCTATTTTACAAGCTGATTTTTTTATGTTACTAAGACTCTCCCTGAAACAATTTAATTTTGAGTTGCAAAGTTTAATTACTTCTTGGATGAGGTTAACCCTTTCTCTTTCTCTGGCAAAACAAACAAGCAAATTTCCTCACTTAGAAATTTAGCAAGGGATACAAATCAATGCAGAATTACAACAAGATTTCAATATGTCTTGCTAGTGGTGTGATGATGCTACACAACTGGGAAAGCAGGAGGTAAAAGGGAACGGGAGAGGGTTGGGTACAAATGTAATTATTTATCCCTGGGACTAATCATATTTGGTTATCAGTAGTACTATAGACTAAAAATTATTTATTTCCAGAGCGTTTGACAGACAATTCTTAAGTACAATGATACAAGGGCTTCTGCAACTGCAGTCATACCTTGGGTTACTGTAAAATAATGTAGGCAAGAATATTTTTGTCTAAAGTTTGCTAAGTTATTTTTATAACATTTCATGCTAATAACATAGTCATTACATCTGTTTTGTTGTTGCTGAGCTATTTAAACTTCTGTTATGGAGTTTCTCTCTGTTGTATTATTTCAAGATTATTTGTGTACAGGATTCATGGGTGCTTTGTTAATTATGGTTGACACTAGGAGGCATTCAACCAACAACAAATGCGGTTAGCTGATTTTTAGCCAAAATGCTTACCTCTAGTAATCCATCTGACTTTAACAGGAGCCAGCTGAACCTTTGGGCAGTTACATTTGAGGATCTAGTTGAATTCTTAGTGCAGTATCTTGAAGGTTTGAGGCAGAGTTTCATCCTCTTCATTCACTCTGTCAAGACTAATTTTCACCATGCTTTTGGAAACACTCTGTATGGAACAAAGATAGCACCATTTTTTTTGCAGCTGTAAAAATAAACAACTCAGTAGACTGTCTGAAAAGCAGAATTTGTTTTTGACATTTTTCCTTCAAAATGTTGGCCTTTTAGCTCAAATATCTCATCACTTCACTATTATTGGAGTAAAACAAAAGTTCAGCCTGTTTTCTGTTTACCGAAATGCATGAATAAGTACATTGTGGGGGAGCAACAGAAGTTAATAAAGTAGATGTGTCTGTAGGTGGGTGTGCTTCTCTACTGGTTAACAGAAAAAAGTCATGTCATAAGTCATTTGCAAGGACAACAGAATCAAATAATGCCTGCTGGTTGTGATTGTTGGACGTGACTTAGGTTGGAAAGACAGAAATGGTTCTGGCAAAGCCCATATCTGCCTGGTATTTACCGTATTTTAGGGCATGTAATCCAGATGACTCCTGATACAGAATCTTGGGATGTTTCTGTAAAGCTGACATCCGCATTGCTAGGGACTATTTTCATCTGCCAAAGCTGTGCTGTGTTCTTTCCAACACTGATGCTGGTGCTGGAGAGCCGAGTTGTTTTTTGTTTTTTTTTTTTTTTTCTAGAGCCACAAGTTTCTTGCTCATTGTGGTTGGAAAGAAAATTGGTGTCATTCTGAACTCAGAAATAAGACTGTAATGTGTTCAGTTTTACATAGTGGAGTGATGTGGAAGTCTTACAGCACTCATTATGTTGTTGCTTTTGATTTTGAGCCACTGACCTAGATTACGTCACTGAAGTAGGCAAAAAGGTTCAGTTTCTTGACAGCCAGACCATGATGGATGAAACCTGGCTGGTTCACTAATGTGAAAAAAAATTTTGAAGTACAAGGGAAGTGTGTAGCTATAAAAATAAAATTAACAAAGGTATGGTAACCAAAAAGGAAACTATAAGCTGAGCAATTTAAATTGCTTCTACCTAGAATTATTCAGATGATCCTATTTTAAACCATCTATACTCTTAAAAATATAGAAATATATTTACATGCTTTATATATATTTTCACAGATTGTGGTCTCTGTAAAGGCTGGCTGGCAACCAGGCAAGATTTCTGCGGTAATTTGTTCAGGTCATGAACTGACCTATAAACATTAGGGATCCCCTGGAAAGCCCTTGGTGTAACAAAATTGATTTTTTAAGAATTCTTTTTTTTTTGCTACCACCTTAAGTGTGTGCATCTGAGATGGATCATTCTGTGGTCTTGGCATTTGTTTAAAGTTCACATGGAAATATATCTGCAAGTACTTGTTACTAAAATATCAAGTTGTACATTTGCTCATGGTTGTGCACACTGTATTTCACTGTAGTTATTATTAAGGTCCTTTAGTATGTAAGCAGCTAATCAGGTGTTGATTAACAGATAGAGCTGATGAAGCCTATGAAAAATGAGAATAGAAAGATCTGCGAAGGCAATAATAGGCAGGTTTTCCTCACGGAAAAACCGTGTCAAATAAAACATGTCTTGCAGGATTACTGCTTGCTTTCCTGGGAATGGAAATGAAGATATGAAAGCTGCTGGCATACACTCTATACAAGATGCATTCATGGAAGAAAAGGGGACATGTAGGGGGAGATGAAACAAGCTTGTAATTGCTAGCCTAATAAAGAGCAGAAGTGCCTTTTGGCTCTTGTGATTGACTTATGGCTGGGAGAGCAGAGGGTTGTGCTCTGGGTGCTTATCTGCAGTAATAAGCAGTGAAATTAGTCCTCTGGGTTGGCTGTAGTCCTGCTGTCTTGTCAGCAGCTGGCAGATGGAGCATAATCAATCTTGCATCTTTCACAACTTCTGAAGACAATTTAGAAAATAAATATAAAAATTACCAGCATTTCTCTAGCAGATAAAGACTGAAATAAACTATTATTAAGCAACTTTAATAGTAAACAAGGCAAAAGACATAAGTACAAATACAGCACAAGTTAGACATGCCACAATTTATGCCAGCTGATGCAGGGGTAGACTGAATGCTCTGCCCATCCTTTTGTTTTTTTTTTTTTTAATCTTCCATGCAGGAGAGCTTTGTCTAGAAGCTCCTTGTGTCTACTGTTTTGGCTCTTAAAGATGACAAGTCTTGAATACAGAGTAGCTTAACTCATTGAGCTATTCTGGTTGTGGAGTTAGTCTTATTTTGGTCCCTTGTGATTTAGCAGTTTCAGGGGGAAGTAATTCTCTCCTGTGTGTAATGGGCGTATAGAGCTGCTGTGTCTTGGTAGCCTCAGGGGTAGACTGGGGAGTTGGTTTTTCATCTCTCTGCCCTACTGTTATCTTGTTTTGCAGCACTATTTGCTATTTATAAGTATCACAGCGAGACTGACAGCTACCACATCTTCTATCCCAGGCTGGTGGTCATTGTAATGAGGAATTCATGAGACCAGGCATGTATTTGGTGTGTTTGGCAGCCAGAGTAATCCAGCCTGTTAGCTCTTACACTTTCTACTGTGATACTCTTCAGTTCCTGCCTCATGGTGCCACACCACCTCCGTGTTGGTGTTTAGTAGAACTGCACTCCTGGGACTGCCTGCCAGAACCTTCTTCCTGAACTATGTCTTAGGCTATTACTGTAAATTTTTATTCCAGGAAACACGCGCTTATTGTCAAGGTCATAAATCTTTCTTGCAAGTTTAAGGTGTAAACAATAGCTCTAGCATTGACATGAATTTTTTTCCTTGTAGTGAAGCAAAACTTCAGTGACTATAGTACAGAGATACCATTTATCTATGTAGAAATAATGAAGTTACATAAATTCTGTGTGACTTTTAAAAAGTCAACTATACAGCCTAGCTTTGTCAAATTAGCCTGCCTAAACCTCTACTTTCACAAGTCCTTTACATGAATTGGAGATTATTGATGCTTTGTTTCTTGTGTGCAATACCTATAATGTGCTACTCTGTCAATAAGATTCAGGTGGTCTTTGTAGAATATACACTTTTATGTTTTTGAACCTGATAAGCTTTCTTAGGGTGGAATATCTAACATTACAGAAATGTGAAATTCAAATGACTCATGGAGTTTGTGCCTCAGTTTCCTTTATTGCTATCTTTAATTAAAGTATCAATAATATAGGCTATACTTCTAAATTTTCCTATTTTCAGTTCTTTTGTTCCATTCAGCTGGATTTGTTTGAACAGCAATGCCTGTGTCACAACAACAGATATTGGTTCCCAAGTCATTTTTTTTTTTTTAACTATACTCAGTAACATTATGTGTTTTCTGAATAGTCTTATACATATTTAAAGCAGACAGGACTTTATGCAGAGAAGCATGAGAAGTCTTTTAGTGAGGTTTTTAAGTAATACTTTTTGTCCCTGCTACCTCATTTGCACCCACAGTAGCAGTGTTATTTTCATAGCTCCAAGGGCAGAGCAAATGCAAAGCAATCATATTAAATTATTTCCAGCAATGCAAACATGCCAGGAAGTAATTTTGCCAGTTACAGCCTGTTCAGGAATGTGACCATGAGAGAAAGGACCAATAGTTTCTTGGTGGCACTTCAGAATACAAATAAGTTTTCCCCTGTCTCGGTTATGGGCTTATGGAACAGTATTTGAAACTACTTAAGTAATTCTTAACTCAGTTACTAGGACAAGGAATGTATTAGATCACACTAACTTATATTTTTTAATGATATTCAAAGAGACTATGGAAAACTTGTTGTTACCAGTAATTTTTTTTTTATCAACAGGAACTGGCAAAGATTTAAGCCAGTTGTGTAGTATTAAGATGGTCAATGAAAAGCAGCAGTTCCTACTGAAAAGTATTAATGTTATGAAGGTTCCAGAATAAACTGTTACTGTAACAGACCTGTTTACACTGAGGAATTTATTTTCATTTTGGCTCAAATTAGAATAAGCTTAAAACTTTTTTTTTGGTGGAAGTTACTACCTTTGTTAAAATGTTATTCTACTTAGTTGTGGACCAGAAGGAACTGTTGTAAATGGTTGAACTTTGACTAGCTTTGTGCTCCCTGGAGAATTGATTGGTTGAGCATTGTTGTAGTTCAGCCCTGACTGGGATGAGACTATGCAGTCTCTCTCACTCCCCCCACCCTGCAGTGGGACAGAAGGGAGAACTGGTAAACAAAAAAACCCAGCAAAAACAGGTGGGTTGAGATTGAACAAAAAGTAAATTCAACAGCAATAACAGAAGAGAACAAAACAGTGATGGAATACAAATACAGTACAATGGCTTACAACAAATCTCCACACCCAGTTTCTTCCAAGTAGCAGGAGGCTCCCCTCAGCACCCTCCTCTCTTATATATGGAGCATGATGTCAGATGGGATGGACTAGCCCTTTGGCTAATTTGGGTAAATTAACCCCAGCTGTTAGCTAATTAGTTAATAATCCCAGCTGGGTGCCCCAGCCATAGGGGCTACCAGCCCCAGTTCTCCAGCCAGCTCAGGTGAATATTAACTCTATCCTAGCCAGAACCAGGACAAGTGTAAACCATTTTATGTAAAATTCTGGCTTTACTGGCCTCAGTGATGTAGTCTTATCTCCTGTCTTTAGAGCCAAGTCTCTCCTTTGACAAGAGTGAAGAGTAACAATAAAAACAAAGACCAACTGTAGGATTATTGTGGGTTTTTTTTTCTATTTGTCTAACAAGGAGAGTCAAATAGAAACTTTTTTTTGGTCTACAGGACTGATAATTTGGCACCTGTTTGAGTCTAGAATTAATCTTAACTATAGAGTGTAAATCTAGGTAGTTCCACTAAATCAGTTAGGTGATTGTGAAACAAAAGTGAATTAAAGCTTATGTAAATACCTGTTAATAAAGGTTGGCATTTCTTTAAATGTTTAATAGCAATTCTCAGACTTCTTCAAGAATCATTATAAACCAGTAAGAGACAATGTTGTGGTTGAATTCAATTTGAACCATGATGAAAATGTACGTTATTCCCTGTATTTAAAAAGTTTTGTATATCAATGCCGTATGCTTAGAATGTGTATGTTTCAGTGTTTATGGCTCCAAATTAGACTTCAGTAACTTCTAATGATAGACTAGTTCTCTCAAATACATGCTGAATTAGAATTATTTGATACTTTAACAAGATTCATAGACTTTAAGGTTATAAATTCTAGTGCTGCCATCTATAAAATACATCCCTATACTTGAATCAAGCCTGAGAGTTTAGCTTTAGCTTTTAAAATCCTTTTTTAAATCCATGATTTGTGGAAATCCATTATATATTAAGAAAACTACTCTTGTTATTAATCCTCACTGAACCCTGAATTTGAGATAATAAAAGTGAACGTTTATATTTTTCTCTGAAGAAATTCACATAGACTTTCCATTTCACTTGAAACTGGAATGTCATAAAGTTGAAGACTGAACTTAGAAATTCCAATATTTTGCTCAAGAATCAAAGATGTTTATGCGATTTCTGCAGAATACAACACAGTTATTCTGCCTTGTTTCCAGGTACAATATTAAGTTGTGATTGCTAATTTTTCATTGCAGTTCTGTCACCAACTTTTCCTTTTTGACTTGGATAGATCTTTCAAGACTGGAGAAAAAATAGTTTCTGTTCCTGTGCAGATTATTTCTCAGATACAAGTTCAAAGTGCAAGAGAAGAGTTGTCTATTCTAACTGCGTTGAATAAGTACAGCAACTGCTCTTTTTGTTTAGCCCTCTGGGGGAGAAGAGTATTCAAATATGATTGTTTTCTATATAAAGTCTGCACTTTCATTATTTAAATAGGTTAGATAAAATATTAATTTAATTATGCACTGCGTCTATGCCCAGCATTAGTATTTTCTTCCTGTTAGAGGGACAGGAAAGAACATGCATTTTGCTCATCTACTAGAAGGGCTAAAAATGACAGGACCCCATTCAGACTATTCATCTTGACGCCTCCTCCCCTAGTGATGCCAAGGCTGCTTGTGATGCCTCACTCACAGACTGACGTTTGCCTGTACTTTGAAATGAGCCTTATCTCAGTTCTGCAGCTGATTGAACACTCTTTGAAGTCATTGATTTGTTTCTTTTGAATTCAGTGGACACCAGATTGGGATCATAAAGATGATGTTTAAATAATTAAAAAATAGTCCGGTGATAAATGAGAATCTCCAGCCTCTGGATTATTGAGGGCTCGATGAATCATTGGACAAACTACAATAGCACTCTTCACGTTATTGCTCATACTGCTTTAAAGATTGAACCAATTTACTACCTATATGTTCAACATTTGATGTTACAAAATCTAGTTAGTTGACTAAATTTCCAAGGAGGCTCAGATTTAAATTTTTTACCTAAGTCTGTCTTTGTGACCTGGATCAAGTGTTTCAAATTTTGCTTCAGTTTTTGTGTCTGCAGAATGATGGAATACTTTGCTAGCATATTCTTATTGTGGTTAGCTAAGAAACTGTTGTAGAGCTGGAAGCCTGGACCCTTTTCTAAGTGGCAGGTGGCCTGCAGGGGTGTGTTCTTGGTAGCTTTCACAGAGTTGATCAGTCTTAAACAGTCCATTGTTGCAGGGGAGAATGCATCAGTGGAGAAACAGCAGTAGGTAAAAAGAATCTGTCTGGGGCAAACTGAATTCCAAATTAAATGTTTTGTAGTGAGATTATTCTTGGTGCTTGGAAATAGATTAGAAAAGTGAAGAACAGAATCTACTGTAAGTACTGGAAGTAGTAAAAACTCTGGTCATAGATTGTAGTGATTAAGAAAAAAAAATAAATGAAAAGCGTGTTTACAGAATTCACTAGCTGTATATGCCTGAAATCGCAAATTTCATGTGAGTAACAAATTCTAAGTCAGCTCTGAAAGCCCTTAAACTAGAAGGGGATTCTTTTGATGTAAAAGTGTTTTTTCTTTTTTTTCCTAAGTATATAGGGAATGGCAAGAAAGATGAGTATGTCTATGGGGGGGAAAAAAGTTGTGGATTTTTTTTTAATTGCAAGTCAACAGAAGAAGGAAATTAACCTTCATGGACAAAAGTATGCTTTCCAGTGCATTGTTGCTTTTATCAGGTTTACAGATGACTTAGTATACAGCGTGGCAGCAAGTTTACAACTATTCCTCTCCTGAACATTCTGGTAGATAAATTTATATCAAACTAAAAGCAGAATGCTAGAATTTTTGCCACAATTATCATTGGAACTTATTCTAAAATTGTTAACAGCCATTTGATTTGGAATGTCTTTTTTCTTTTCCCATCTTTATAGTTAATGCAGCTGTTCCTGAATTTGGCTGTTGCTTCTGATAATAGCTCTTAACTAAACTGCTTTTAAAAGAAATTGCCCATCATTTCCTCTATTTAGGGACACAGTTGTTTGCCATAAAGGCATAGCATAGACTAATGCTGTGATGGGACTTTGAAAGAATTTAAGTGTAATAACTGTAAACTGAAACTGTGAAACTAACCTGCAAAATCTCCTTCATTGTAGTCACTTTGTCCTGTGTTTTCTAGCTGAAAAGCTTGTATGACTTGGTATACTATAGACCTGCATAAATAAAATGTACAGTACTTGAGTCTGTTTTATAAGGTATTCAAGTTCACCTTTCTATTCATAAGTTATTGTTTAGAAGTATTTGATTTTACAGGTTTACAAAAGGCAATAAAAAGACAGCTTACTGATGTGTGTACTACATAAAGTAGATTTGAATAAGATCGGGGAAAAAAGTAGCAAATGTTTTCCAGCTGCTAACATGTGGTAAGCTCTCATATTCTTCACTTTATCTGACATGTTTCCATATGTACATACAAACTACCAAAAAATTGAAATATAAAATAAATGAAGCCATTAGGAAGAAACATGAATTAAAGCAGTAAAATCAATGGTATGTAATAGGAATTGTTCATGCTAGCAAACCAAAAGGAATAACAAACAATTCTTGAAAAAATGTCTTGGAAGCATAATGTATTTCTGTCCGCTTTCATACTAGAGAATAATGCAAGTGGACGTTGACGAGAAATCAAACTATTTGGATAAGTCTTGGTTAGTAAGGATCACTGGACACTGTTTCAAGTGTGTCTCACGGTACAAAGGAAAACATGATTCTTGTAAAAATACAACTCCATAAAAATTTTACAGGATCCTTTGCTCTTAACCCCTCATTTGAAAAAAAAAAAATAAAAATAATGTTCTCTGAAAAAAAAAAAAATTTCCTTTATGTTTTTTCTGAGAGAACTTATTTATAAATTTATTACTTAATAAATTGCTATACCAGTTCTGAGATCAGTTTTTGTACATTAAGACACTTCTGTATATGTGGCATATTTGAGAATGGGATACTGAAATGGCTCACACTTTGAACTGCATGACCTGATAAGGTACATCTTGGCATATATTGGAAGAGAAATGTTTTATATGTTTATGTAATTAGAGAAACAGGCTGGTTGTTCTTGGAGTTAGGAGAAATCAAGCCTGAAGGCTTTGGTCTTTCAGTCCCTATCTCAAGTGGTCTTAATAAGGAAAAGTGAGTACAATAATTCTGAGAGCAATTTTCTCTGGCAGTTTTATATTGAGTGACATATGAGACACCAGGCTTTTCCGCCAAAATGGGCAGAGGCCATAATGCAGTCTCCACGGTCATATGGGGGAGGTGGAATCCCAACTGTTCACTATTTCCTACCTTCTGAAAGTTCAATAATTGTATTTTCAATGCCTGAGAATGGCAAAGTCCAGGGCTACTTCTGACAGCTAGACATGCAGTCTGTAGACATTAACAGCTGACATTTTTTGCTTTGACATTTATATTTAGCATTAACATAAATCTTCAAAAAAGCCAAATGGAATTTAAATTTTAATTTTGTTTGTTTGCTGTCTGTTCAATATGGGAATAGTTGAGATAATTGGCAAAGGCTAGGGAAATTTAAAGTGCTGAGGACAGCTGGTGAACGCTGAAGAAAGTGGAAAAGGCCAACAAACACTGGTCACAAAGGTCCACTAAATATCAGAGGACTGGAAAGGGCTGCAGTAGGAGGAGAACTGGGTTCTGCTCTGTCCAAGAATCAGGTGGTGTCAGCAAGAACATCTGAGTTGTGTGAATGGGAAGCTTTAGAGAGGGTTTCAGGATGTCCTGAAACCTTTAGATAATATGTTGTTAATCCAGAAGACAAACCCCTAAATCAAGCCAGTTTATCTCTAATTAAATGAAAATGTATCTTACTAAAGACAGCAGAAAACTACCTGTACAGAACTACCAAGATGTCCTCATTTTGCTTAGTGATAGGCCTTGCAAAAAAAAAAAAATGCGTAGTCTTTGCTTGTCTTTGGCAATTTGACACAGGTGAACAAAAGTGAAATTCAATCCTTTCTCTTTGAGTCAAAAGTATGAATAAGAAATTAGTAAGCTGCATGCCAATATTTGATTGAGCATTCTGAGAGAAAAATCTAATAATAAATCTCACTAAATGGTGTGATATACCAGTAAAGTATTCAGATAGTTTAATTCACAATTCTCCTGGCATCGGTTCTTTTAAGTATGTCTATTTCTGTATCATGCAAGTAGTTTTCCTTCATACCATAAGTTGGATTACTATCTGCTGTTCAAATTAACTGTCATATTACTAAAAATAATTTTGTACTGACTTTCCATGGTACTTTCACATTGAAAAGTTTTAGTAGTATAGCTAAGTTTTAGTCCAGATTTCAGTCACATTCATGAACCTTTGAAGGAACACGAACATAGCACTGATTCTAAGTGGTTAGAAGCAACTGGTTATTGAGTTTATATAGCTTCAATTATCTTTGGTTAGATGCACAAAAAGCTACCTTAAACGTATTCTTAGTAGAACAAGCAGAATTTTCAGAGTTGTAAAATGCAGTGTCTTTAAGTGTCAGTGTATTAAAGGACAAATAAATCCCACTCCAAATGCCAGCCTTTCAGAGAATTCTGAACTAAGTCTTCACCATCTAATGTCTGTCTACCTGTGTCTTTCTCTAGCTCTGCCATTCAATGAATCATGGCTGCGTAAGGATATTTATCTTTCTGGATATTTTTGTTGCACATTTTTTGCATCAAAAGTTTAAAGTTATGCAGTATTAGCTGCATATTCAGACCCTTGTTTAGATTACGACCAATTGCCCTGAAGTGGCCATGAAACACAAGTGAGTCTGGGCAGTCTGGTCACTTTGCATTCCTTTGCTTTGTTACAGATGTCAGAAGTGACCCAGGCAGGGATGTTCAGTCTTTTCCTGCATACAGGGAGATTTTACTTTTCAGATTTAAGTGTAATTGCGACAGAATGCAAGCATGTTTCCTTGCAAAGCATGCAGCATAAGCTTGCACTGGCTTGCAAGGTACATGAAATTTCTTTGTGAGTCATGATTGTCTTCTCTTTTGAAGCTTAATACTTTAGGGAAGGTAAAAACCATTGCAAAGAGTTTACATTTCTTCAAGAGAAGGTTATTAACTTGATTATGACTTACTAGGACAGAACGGCAGTAAAGTAATACATCTTAATGTGCATTATCACATGTCTGAATGCTTTTAGAACAAATGCTATGGCTTTTTTAATTTACATAATTGGTTTACCATGGTGACTGCTTAATAAATAATATCAGGAAGGTATTAAATGAATACTAAAGCTATGAGATATCTCAGGAGTTTAGATATGTTCATTTGATAGGGGAACTTTGTGTATGTATGCCACCTTTCTGAGATCCAACTGTATAGATTACATAGCAATCCACTGAAAGCTTAAGTTCGAAGCCCTGCGTGTAAAATTTAGTTGTCAAAAAATGATGAGGCAGAAACTACAATTTCAATAGTCTGTAAGCTTTAAATTATAGTCTTCTGTTCAGTAACAATGACAGTGTTTTGTGATGCAAGTTAGTATATCTAAAAAGAGATGAAGATACTCTTAAGGACAACCTTGTCATTTAGAGGCAAATCAAACTGGAATTTTCCCCTTATTTATTGCTAGTATTTCCACACCTCACAAAAGTCATTTTCATCTATTCAAACATGTTAAATGTATAGGTTGGGACTAGTAATTGCTGTCAGGTATGATTAATGTCACAAATTTTCAAATAGTAGGAATCAGAGAAGCAATTTTTGTTTTTAGAAAGTGTCATCTCTCTGAATTAAGGGGGTGTTTCTAGGTGTAGCCTGAAGGGATGTAGAGAGGCAGGACTGGAGGGTGGGAGAGGATACAGTGTCATGAAACCACTGTATGGTTCAGGTAAAGTTGTATCTTAGCACTAGTAGGTGATTTTTTAGAAAAATATTTTTACCCTGTTTTAATATACATTATTATGTTTACGTATGAATTTAATTTTTACTTAGGGTAGGGATATTTTTATTTCAGTGTAAGCACAGATGATTTTTAAATACAGTTTAAGCTAGATTTATTCCAACCTAAGATTACTTGTTTAAATGCAAGACATTGGAAAAAAAAAAAAAGTCATGTATTAAAACTGTAACACAGCTATGTGGTAATATGTGAAAGTTTTAAAAAACAAACAACCACTTTATAAAAGACAATTTTTTGAAGTAAAAATTTTGTCTGAATAATGAATTATTCCTAACTTTTTAAACCTATACTGAAACACTGAGGGAGGAGTCAAATAATGAATTCTAGGAGTTATCTAACAGTATAAGAAATCTAGTTTGACATGGGAAAAGTTGTAGTATACAAAAAATGATTTTATCATACCTGTTATTTACCACAAACTATTTTTGATGGTGAGGACTAACTTTGAAAGAAAGCAGTAAATGGCCTTGAGTTTTTCCTTTAATGTGATTATACGATCAAATTTCTTAAGTGTGTTTCCCTATGGATCACTGGGAATCTAGCAGTAGTATTTTTGCTTTCATGAGGATAAATGGAGTGAAATCTTATCGTTTTTCCTGTTCTTTCATTATTTTTTGTCTTGTTTTGTAATCATAAGATTTTGTACGAACGAATGTTATGTTGCTGTAGAAAACACTTAAATCTCAAATATGAATATTAAACAATGTACATCAAAGCTAGCCCTATGGAATCTTTCTCAGTTTAGAGACTTTTTTAGATTTATCAGTAAGTTCGTTTGCTGCTTTTTTTCCTGTCTTTCCCTTTTATTAATGAAGTGAGCATTGTAAGATATGATGGTTGGTATATGACTAACGGCATTTAATAACACTTGTAAGAATGAGTAAATGTTGTGAAAATACTTTTGTGTGCTGGAATTGCAGTGAATTTGCAGTGCCAAGAAAATTTCTATTGCATCAGAATGCTACTTAAGAAAATAATGTTTCATTCATTAGGGTTACTAGGCAAATTAGAGACAGCTTTTTCCTTTAGACTGATACAACCAGCTATATTAAAACCAGAAAAGTGACAAATGCAGAAAGGTGCTGAAAGAATAAGGAAGTGATTTGAAATATTAATTCTGTGGAAGCCTAAGTCAATATTCTATGCAGATGAAATTGTTCTACTGCATCGTGATAGATGCTTAGCTGTAACAAATGCAATCAGTCTTTCATATCAGTTGGCCTTTTATATATGTCTGCAGATTTGTATCTTTTTTCCTGAGTCATTTCAATCCTTCTGAGTCAGCAAGGAGCTAAAATATAATACCCTCTTAACTGAACTTTTTTAAACGTGGGTGCTTGAATCCGACTGATTAACTGCGTACTCAAACTTGTTCCCACAGATCAGTACCATTTTAATGCAGAACAGGAATCTGCTCTTAAAGCTTTGAGACTCAGTATGTCAAAATGGAAACGAATGCCTGCAGAAGGCAGCAAATGCACTATGGCCAGTGGCTACGGAAGCATGGCCACTTCCACTTAACCTCCCACCGTTCCCTCTTCTACACAATTATATCTCAGCCCAGAGGAACAATATTAGAGCTTGCAGTGTTTAATAGTCCCAAGATCATGTAAAAGTCAGTGTCTGAGTCTGCCCTGGTTTACAGTTTGCTGCTGGAATGAGGGAGCCAGATGATTACTTATGCAATGATAGCACTGTGACATGTATGGTCATTTACTGCTCATCAGCATCAGGGATGACGCTATCAGACTCACTTGCAGGATCCATCAAGCAGTCAGTTGATAGCAATAGCTTTCAGTGGTAATTGACCAAGGCTGGAACATAAGTCTTACATCTCTAAACTAGCTTACTGAGTAGTCTTTAAAAAAAGCTGCTAAACTAATATGTTTTTCCTCTTAAAATAAAAATATATAACTCTGATCCAGACCATATTAGTAGGGTTCTATGTATTTTACTTGTTTGTAACTGTTGCAAGTCATTATATATAATATTTTCTTCTGCTTTATTTATCTCAAAATGTTTTCTAGTTGGATGATATATAGATAGGCTGTAGGTCTTTATCAAATATGAAACCCCACTTTAATTCCCTTCACTTAAATTGTTAGGTACAGATTGCACAGCCATAATTTACCATATCAGAGCTTATGGAAAAACGAAATACAGCCTCAAAACCCACCATCTTTAAATAGCCGAAATGTCTTTCCAGTAAGATAAACAGTCACTTGCAAATGAAGAGGTAACATGTCAAACTGGTGGTATAATGTTATAATTTCATAGTATCTGTATGAAAGTTTTCTAAACATGGTCTGAGAATATTTTTCTTTTTAGAAAGTTGGCAAAATTCTGAGAAGGCTCCTTAGCTCTCCTGTTCTGTTAGGCTGTAAACTAGATGTCATCAGAAGGCTTCTTTATGCAAACAATTAAATCTAATTCAAAGTCCATCAGATTTAAGGGGTCTCAGCAGGCTGACATAAAGGTATTTCAATGTCTAAAAGGTACGGAGAGCAAAATTATCCAATGGCTGTCTCTAGATACCTTATATTCTCTAATAACCAAGCATCCATATATCTGTTTTAGATGGCAGCAGATTTTGCATGCATGTAAAAATCCAGCTAACTATCCTCAGATGGTGATAAGTAGTTGGTGCACAAAGCTGCTTACAGAACAGGGAAGCACAGAGGTGTACTCCGTCCTGAATGTTTCTCCAGCATTCAGCAAATGAGAAAATTCCCTCGAAAAAAGTCTCTGTTTAAGTCTTAAGTAGATTTCACTTCAGTTAATATTTCTTGTGGTTTTCTAAAGCTAAATGGCCTTCACAGTATTTTTGTAGCACAAGTTTCAAACTCCATATATTTACCTTAAAAATGTAATTTCTTTCCTTGGTTTCAAATTTCATAACTAAACATTTGATATTCTTTTAGTTTTAACAACCTGGAAAACCATGAGCATTAGTTCTTTACCTCCATATCTTCTGTATGTTAGCACATGGAGAGTCAATTTTTTTTTTTTCACACTCATTATGGGTGATTTCATGAACGCAGTGTATCAATAACGAGCGATAAGATGTTACCTAACTGAAGATAAAACTTTTAACCTTCAACTATCCGCGGTTAAGGTACACATAATGAAAACTGTTTTCTGCCATAACAGTTGTTTAGAGTTGCCAGAAACAGACTGATTTACATAATAACCTTATACATTTGGAAACTCTGGTCATGTGGATTTTTATCTACTAGAAACATTCACTTAGCATTTTCACATAGTGGAACAGGAGGCCAGACGGTTTCACCCACTATTTTACCAGGACCGGTGTTTGTCTGCATTTGCCTCTGAGTAATCCTTGATACCATACTGACACAGAAGCAGATCAGTTTTGTAGGATAACCACAGTTCAGGTATAGAAGATGTCACTGCCCAAAAATTATTAAAATTTATCTGAAACACAAAATTTCTTGTAAAATATATACATGATAAACTTCTGCCACATATATTGCACCCAATAACGTATATCTCGTGATAGAAATATCAAACAGCATGGTACCCTATCTTTGAATTATTTCAGTTTACTAGTTGTATTTTGAAGAGACAAAAAGTGGGCTTAATCAACATGTTGGAGGCATTCTGCTAGCAAAGTTATAAGAATTACTGTATTATTTATGAGGTATTGAAATGATATGATGATATGCTAGCATGTGCGAATGAGACCTGGCTGTAATAAAGGTGTCAGAAGCAAAACACACATATTAACCCTTAATTCCCCAAATAATTTCATTCACTGCAATTTAGACTCCATGAGAAAATGCAACAGGAACTTATAAGGCAATATAGCATTAACAGTTTTTGTACAGTGCTTTTTACAGATTGATTTTTGTTTCAAAAGCATGTATTTTTTGGAATAAAGGATGGACAGAAATAAAGCATGAATGGCTCCAGGGATTCATAATGGGATAGGAAATGAATATTTTAGTGCTGTACCAGAGATTTGGATGTTGTCCGCACTAGTAATATTTCAGTGTGACACGACAGCTGTCTGGTTGCTTATGAAGGATTTGACTTTACTCAGGTTTGGATATGTCTTTGCCTGTGGAGTGCAGGTGGGGTGATTTTCCTTCTTGATCTCACATATATAATAAGAAATGGAAAACCACTCTGGTGGATTGCCCACCAATGCTGCTCTATCATTCCCCTCCTTAGCTGGACAGAGGAGAGAAAATATAACAAGAAACTTATGGGTCAAGATGCAGACAAGGAGAGATCATCCAGCAATTACAGTCATGGTCAAAACAGACTTAGGGAAAATTAATTTATTGCTAATAAAATCAAAATAGGACAATGACAGCTAAAACCAAATCTTAAAAAAAAAAAAAACCAAACAAATCAAACCAAACAAAAAAAAAAAACAAAAACAACCCACAAGGAAAAAAACCAAACATGTTCTCACCCCCTCTCCTTTCTTCTGGGTTCAACTTCACTCCCAATTTCTCTACCTCTTCCCTGTGAGTGGCACAGGCAGACAGGGAATGGGGCTTGTGGTCAGTTCATCACAGGTTCTCTGCTATTCCTTCCTCCTCACACTCTTCCCCTGCTCCAGTGTGGGGTCCCTTCCATGGGAGACAGTCCTTCACAAACTTCTCCACTGTGAGTCCTTCCCACGGGCTGCAGTTACTCACAAACTGCTCCAGCGTGGATACCTTCTACATGGTGCAGTCCTTCAGGCACAGACTGCTCCAGTGTGGGTACCCCAAGAGATCACAAGCCCTGCCAGCAAGCCTGCTCTGTTGTGGGCTCCTCTCTCCATGGGTCCACAGGTCCTGCCAGGAGTCTGCCATAGTCTGGGGTTCCCATAAGGCCACAGCCTCCTTTGGGTACATCCATCCATCTGCTCCAGTGTGAGGTCCTCCACAGGTTACAGGTGGATCTCTGCTTCTCTGTGAGCCTCCATGGGCTGCAGGGAAGACAGCCTGTTGCACCATGGGCTGCACCACAGGCTGCAGAGGAATCTTAGCTCCAGTGCCTGAATCACCTCTTCACCTTCCTTCGCTGGTTTTGTTGCCTTTTCAGTTGTTTTTCTCACATATTCTCACTTCTCTCTCTCAGCTACTGTTTCTCCTGTGTAGTTGTGTGTCTATCAACCCCCACCTCCATCTTAACTATGTTATCATGAAGGTGTTACCACCATTGCCAGCAGCGGGTCCGTTTGGGTATTGAGAGACTTGGTCCCATTTGAGTCCTGTAAGTTACCGTGTAGGGTGTTGTTATAAAATGGAAGATATCAGCTCTTATTCATTCAGTTCTGTACTGGTCGTCTTAAACTACTCAGCTACTAGGGAAAAAAGCAACTAGCACCACTCCTGATGATTTTGAAAACCTAACTGTGATTATTTTTTTTTCACCTAAAACAATTCAGTGAAAATAATTTCAAGCTCTCTCAGTTCTGTCTAATTATTATTCACTTTATAACCTCTTCAGTCTGTTGGAGCACAGTCTGCTTTCTATTTTTTTCAAAAGGTGAGTATCCTCCTCAAACTGTTTCTTTGTTAGAAAAGAAATTGGGTGGAATCAATTATTTTTCCATGTGACTAATGAATCACAATCAGTTTGTCTTACGAACTGTAGAGTTACTTTACCTAGCAAAGCAGTAATTTTCAACTGTGTTTAGTTATCCTGAATTCAGATATCATCTCTCATTATAGAAAGTGATTGATAGTGATGATATAGATAGTAACAATACTATCTGTAGATGCCTAAAAGCTTTCTTAAGATTGAGTTGGGATACTCACTCTAAATCAGGCAACAGCTATTTTTTTCAGATAATATTTGCTGAATTTGGTACAAATATTGAAGTTCCTTCAAGATACAGTAACCTGGCAACTCAAATTGAGTTCCTGAAATTGGTAGTCAGTTTTGAAAGTATTCCTTCGCTTTTCTTCTAATTAGTTTCCTCAGTGAAGAGGAAGCATTAAGCCATATACTGAAGTCCTGTGCCTGAATCTGTTACTAACTTTGTAAACCTTCTAGTAGGAAGTACTTAAAATATAATTTCCTCAATTGGCCAGGTCACTTAAGGAAATGTTTTCAGTCATGGAATCGACATCATTTTTTTTTTTTTTTTATTATAAATGAGCTAAATGGGCACTTGGCATCATAAGAACTTTTTATGCTGTCACTGCTTTTGGTAGCAATTTAGAATTGAACTCTTGCCATTTAGACAATATCATGACATTTACAGAATCAAAACACACTGACTTCCTGGAGTTGTCCTCAACATCTCAATGATCAAGACTCAGAATTAAGAAATGTTTGACTGATCTTCTTCTGTTCTGCTGGTGTGTGTAGCCAGAGATGAATCTTTGAGTTCTTTCAGTAGAACAGTACTGAAGTTGGTAGGAATATGAAGATAACTGAATTAACTGAGTTACATGGTTAATTGATTTTAATGCTTATACATGTATGACTGCAAACTTAGACTTTGATTTTATTAGCCTTCTAGCATATATGCCTACTAACCTATGCATTCTCTGTTTGTCATCATACTACGTGAACGTTTGTTATTAGTCTCTTCTTTTCACTTATATGCTTTGAATATGAGGAAGGTTAGATACTCCTGATTTTTCTTTCTGATTTACAGAACAATTTTTGAAGAGCTGGAAGAATAGTGTAGTTGTATTTATATCTTCGTTTATTGATACTTGAAAGCACCTAATAAAGTAAATAGACTGTGAAATAGTGATGGCTGCTATTGGGAACACGTGATAGGACTTAACAAGGACAGGGAGTGAACAGTATCTCGGGATCAATGGTGTAATTTCTATTTCCATCTTATTTTTGTATCGGATAAAGCACAGTGACATAGTACTTTCTGTTGATAGCAGTGAACACAGATTTATCTTTTATTTAGCTACAAAATGAGAAGCTTATAAAAAAAAAAAAAAAAAACCACTACTGTCATGAATCTGAAGGAATACTCCAGTTAAAATGGTGATTTACTTCAGATACTTAGAGATATAATTAAGTCATCTCTGGATGCAGACAATAGCAAGTTAAGCGTTAACATTTATCAACTGAATTTGTACTATTATCCTAACAGTTAATATGTATGGAGGGCTGCTTTTGTCATTATCACTGTTCTAAATAGCCTTTCACGGAGATTAACTGTTAAAGCAAAACTGGTATCAATAAACAGCCCATGGAAATTTTTTCATTAATGTTGTTTTCTTTTTGGATACCAGATATATTTTCAGTAAGGGCTTAAAATCCTATTTTATGAATGTTTTGGCCTTACTCTGAAACTTTCTTAGAAAAAAAAAAATAATCTTAGTGCTCTGGCATTACTGTCTTGTGTGCTTTAGGATATGATTAAACTAATTCGTCTGCTCCATTTAATCTTAAGTACCCCATTGTGTTGGATGCATAGAAGCAATGAACTCTGCCCTGGGCCACTTCCAGCACGTTTTTCCTAGAAGGTAGTTGAAGCTCTAGCTTTTCTAAATAGCATAGAGTGTTCAGAGAGGTTTTTGCATAATTTAATATATTCATACAGTTACTATTTTAAAAATAGATGGTATATGTTCAGGAGGATAATGGTGAAGAGAGTAGGGAATAGTCATCTGACCTTTACTGCTCTTGTTATGAGCAATTGTTGTACTTCACGCTGTTTTTGCATATATCTCATCCTTTGGGCAGGACTGTGTACTAGTGAGTGAGATCCTGTCATTTAGCAGTGTAAAATTCCTGCTGGTTTCCTCTTTTGGTGTCCCTTAAGGATCGCCTGTGCTGAGATTTTGGACATTCTTTTCTTTTGGTGTTTTAGGTGAGGTGGTTTTTTTTGTGGTTTTTTGTGGTTTTTTTTTGGTTTGTTTTTTTTTTTTTTTTTTTACAGACTTTGGAATTTTTCTGGTTTTATCTTATGATATTCATTGCTGTAGCATACCAGGCAGGCTGGATTTCTCTTTTCCCTAATGTGTAGCTAAGTGCAGTTGAGAGCAAGGATGGGAACTGTGACTGGACCTTAATTTTAATATTTAGTTATACAATTATTTAATTATTTTGAAAAAAAATTAACTTAGCACTTGAATATTAGGGAAAAAATAGAGAAACTCCTGAAACTTATCACTTAAGAGGTTTGTGAATAACTTGTGTAATATTTGGATTGTCAGAATGAGAATTTGGATGGCCTTATGATATTGCGTGAAACTTATTTTTGTCTTCTATTTTCCCCTGGTATTTTCTAAGCTCTTCAAAATGTAGAAAGCATTGCTTTCTATTTAAGTTTTGTGGTTTTGGGTTTTTTTTTTTTTTTTAGGTTGTAACCAACTATTTCAATTCTTAAAATTTTAGTTATGATCTTGTGGCATTGACATATTCCATCATGAGCAGGCAAAATGCCATTACAATATCAGATGGTTATGAATCCATGAAAAAGACAGTGAATACATTTCCAAAGGATAAAAATCATAGTGTAAAGTAAGTCAAATACATGGATATGTCTGCTTCTGGTGAACAGAAGCACACAACTGCTATGCTTTCAACTGTTCTGATAAAAATGCTATGTAGAACACTTGAACTCTATTGAATACAGTGATTGATCCTTGTAGAGGTATGCAACATTGTATATTTTTCTGACAAAAAGGATGAAAATTTCTAACATAATTACTTTGCCTTCTTGGGTATCAGGAATCAATTATGTTTCTGCACAATAAATCAAAAGAAGATAAACTGGTTAAAGTTGTAGTCTCACACATCAATGACAAAGTGCTATTCATTTTTAGAAGACTAAGATTTTGAGTGACAGGGTTTTGCCTCTCCCTACAGCCAGAGATATGCAATTCTAGATTCTTGATTGGAAAGAAACTAGATAATGTAGAGCTATGTGAATGAAAATTATTAAAAGAAATCTCCCCATATTTCCATAAAGTCTGTCCTCGAAGCATCATGATGCCTTAGATCATTGCGTGCCTTACAATGATCAATGCAAGATCAAATGTAAGGATAAGAAGAAGGAACATAGGAGGGGCAAAGAGAATCTGCAGCTATCTTTGTATGGCAATATAGTTGAAATACATGAATGTTGAAACACATAGATGAATCTTGACTTAATCTGAAAATAGTTTCAGGCTTTTCATTTTTGAAAAACAAGTCCTCTAATTCTCTATTTATCTCTATTACCCTTTTTCTGTAGTGAGGAATTCCCCAGGGTAGGTCTATTTCGTGAGCCCTCTTTTTCAACTGAGCTGAATGTGTCGTGGTTTTGTTTCATTGAATGAGTCATTGATTCAATTAGGTTTAAAGCTAATTTCTCTTAGCTCCTGTTTTGCCCTTTCTGTTATAGTCTTCAGGGGTTACTGCAGGGATCTAAAGTGGCAATGCAGTTTGTGAAGTGGAACTGTTAAGAAAAATGAAAGAAACCTTACTTACAATTCAATTAACGCCTAAACAAACAAACATTTTCAAGAATTAAATTTACTTTAAATAATATAATAACTTATGGTTTGTGAAAATAGCTGGAAACATAAAATAGATTGTTCCTCTTTGGAACTACATCAGTCCTGCTTTTACCTTTGTAATCACATCATGTGCAAGCTATAGTATGTGTGAGGATAAATCCTTGCCTTCCTTGTGGTCAGGTTCCCAGGCCTGCCACAGTGTGGTGTTTGTGAGTACTAAGAACAGCATGTATAACAGACTCCTGTGCCTACACCGGACGATTAATATAAACTTTTGCCATGTGCTATCTGTAGTATTACAGTGAGAAAAAAATAATATTGTTATTTTAAAACTTCTTTGTATTTGAAATCATAATGACATATTGAAGAATTTAATCTGGTGATTTGATTTTATTTTTACTTGTTTGAAATTTATTTACTGCATAGGGGAGCCACACAGGGGTTTCTTCATGAGCTTTTGTTAGTAAATTTGTATGCAGTAGGGCAAACTATCTCAAGATGTCTGCTAATACGTAACTTTTTTTTTTTTTTTAATTCCAGCAGTTTGGGGAATAACAAAATATGAGATCTACTTTCAAATGGTTCTGTAGTTCCAGGTGACTGCAAATGGAAAAAATGAGAAGTTGGAAAATGTCTCTTTCTAAAGTTCTTAATATTATATATGAATTTTGTTCTTAATATTATATATGAATTTTGAAGTAGTTTAAAGGTTTTAACAAGTTAAAGCCCTTTTTTCTTCAGGCTTCTTAGTCTTCAAGGTTTTAATTTTAGACAAGACTTTCACAATTGGAAGTCCCGGTGTAGAATCATAATCAAAGTTATTAACCAGGTTTTAGTTATACAGTAATATGTGTCTCAAAGGATAGTTACTGTGATGAAAACATAGCATTTAGTGATCTGTGGCTTAAGGGAGGAATCTTGCTAGGAAGGCCTAATTTCTGTGGTGGTTTTAAGATGAGAAGCAGAAACATAAATTGGTGTGGAATCATGCTTGGCTCATCCAGCTAAACTAAAGTCCCAAAGGTGAAATCTCCCTGTAGATGAAAGCTTAGAAATAAAAGAATCAAATTATTGGACTTGACCAGGTTAATTTGGAGAGGCTAATGAGGATGATGGGTTTAGATTTTGAACTGGCCGGGAAAAAGAAGGATGCTTCTTGGTCGTAGCTGAGAGTGAAAGAAAAATGGAATGTTATGCAAGTACTACTAAAAAAAATGATCAAAAAAGTAAAAAGGCTTTTGTCTATTACAAGAAAGGAATGAGACCTGAGAATCATCCACAACCCTGCTCTTGGGGACTGTTTGAGAGCCTGAGGTTTGAATGTATTCTTTTGTATGAGAGGCTCATAAGTGAGGAAGGAGGCTGTATGAAAATCAACTCTCAAACTCGAGAATAAGACGAATATGAAGAACTTCTTGCTTTCTCTGTGTCATTTCATTTTCTGATCAACTCTGTCTTGCCGTAGTGAAAGAGGAGAGGAAAGTAAAATAGGAGAAATAGAAAGCACTAAGCATTATTAGTTTTCTCTCTTCAGAAACAAAGATAAAGACATTACGTTGGGATTAGGTGGACTGAGTTAACATGATTTGCATTGTTTATTTTTTTTGTCAATAGAGGCATAACTTGGAAAAGTTATTCTCTGTTTTTTTAACATGAGGGCTGGAGGGAGCAGACTGTTATTCCTATAATACATTTGAATCATACTTGTCATGTGATGTCCCTAAGCTTAATGGGAAATTCTAAATATGGTTTGTTATTTAGAAATAAAAATAAAACTTAGATCAAAAGCCTAATCCAATGCCCCCAGACTCTAACAAAAGGATCCCACTATCTCAGCAGTCCCCAGATCAGGCTTGGTTTTCACTGAAGAAATATAATAATACCTGGTTATATCACTTGTGAAGTTAACTTGAATAGCACAGTATTGATTGTTCATCTCTACACCATCAGCCATCTAAACACTTTAAAGTATTTCTAAAAATTTTACAACACAAATTTAAGCTTTCACTAGACATACGTCATGATAGGTTACAAATTACTTTTTATTCTCTATATGTTTTTTCTCTTTTGTGACAGAAAAAGGTCACTGTTTTTATTGAAATGTAGCAATAAAAAAAGGAAGTTGAAACTGAGAAAAACAAGTGATTATAAACCTTGTGAATATTAATAAGCATGTTCCTTTACAAGAAATAGTCTAAATCCACAAAAACTTAGAGTAAGAAATTTAAGACCGCCACTCTTTACTATGCAAGAGTTAAATCTTGAGTGGTTTGGTTTTTGCCTTACTGTTTGGATAATGTAATAGCAACTGCTAGAGCACTAGTCTGTGTGTGTGCTTTTATAACTCCTCCTGGCAATAGTAGGAGTAAAGATATATTTCAAGTTTTCTTTACTTTTACTCTAATTAGTCTGAAACATAGGAGTGAATATCTGCATTATTCAGACACAAACAAGCACAACTAAAATGAGGAACTTCACCAGTTACTAACAGCTACTGTAACTGAGTGTATGCATGCTTTTTGCTGGTCCCTTTTTGCTCACCCTGTAGGCCAGCAAGGCCCGTAGAGGTGTCTCTCTGGCTTAGTGCAATTGTGTGCTAGTCTGCTCACCGTGTTTCAGTGGATGTGCTTTTTAAGACAACTTTCATCATACATGATTTTGTTGTGCAAAAAACAAAGTAGTTGAATGAGCAGTAGATAAGCTCATTTTGTAGTAGGCTATTTACAACTTTGCATTTTCTCATCCCTTTGATTTCGAGTATGTTCGTGTACAAAGCATCTGTATGTCCAGCTGATAGGTCTCTCAGATTTTTTTGGGGCTGAATAAGCACCAGTATTTAGGTTTCTGTTGGCTGTGTGGAATCCTCTGTCAGAAAACTTCTGCTTTTGACTTCTCTTCCAGTAAAGCAATATTCATGACAGGGTTGCATGATTCTACCACTGTCTTCATGGTCAATTAAATTTGCATCCAAACATCAGCCAGGTGTCACTCACTTTCCTAGGTTTTTTTATAGTTTATAATATATTGTACTTCGTTATGGCCAAAAACCTTCTAGGTCCAAGAAGGTGGTAAATAACAAAAATAATCAAAACCTCAGGCTAAGAAAAACAGCAAATACTGGCTTCTGAAAGCCATTGCTCAGGTTATTGAATATTACTGATCTTTTGAGTCTCTCTTCCTTACTTAGTGCAAAGCCAAGTGATTTGGGTTAAAGAACTTTTGCTGGTGGCTTTGTATGGGAATGCTGACACGGCCCACACGGTCCTGCTTCATCTCTCCGCTGAGACACTAAGCCTACTCCCAGTTTTGTATCATTTTTCAATACTTTTCTGTTCCAGTACAAAGTTGAACAGTTTGTTTCACCTACACTCTTTGTTCACTCTGCTGCATTGTCAAACAGCACTTTAAGGAACCTTGTTTAACTTGCATTAGGAGGAATGATGAAGGCACAGGCAGTACAAGAGGTGCCTTTTTTTGTCTTGCAACATTTAGTTACTACTGACAGCTGAGATGCAGTACTAGTCTTCTAAGTTAAATGTAAAAGGAGCAGAAGTCAGGAGGATCAAGGAAAAACTCTGTATTGACACCAACATCAGTTTAATCACTTGTTGCAGACTTTGTCAGATAAAACACACATGTGTGCCTGAGTTTAAGAGAACTCTGTTACAAATGAAGAACAGTATATAGGATATCAATTTTCAAGATAATATTAACAAGTATATTAAATCTGTAAATAGAAAAAAAATCCATAATATTGTAAAAGACTTTTTAATATTTCTCTCTATATGCTGCTTTTTACTTACCCAAGATGCCATATAAGTCATTGAGTTTTGGATAGGTAGCAAAATTCCTTCTGAGGTCTGTTGCACAAGTGCATGAATGCTCAGTGGCTTGGTAACACTTCTTCTGAACTTGTTTTTCAACGCAAGAAAGGAACGGACAGGGAGACTTTCTTTACTTAACAAAGATTAATGAGATTTGATGTATCTGATGGTGAATAGTGCACATGTAAATAACTTATTTAGCTTATGGCATTCATTCTGAAATCAGAGGAATCCAGTCTGAGCCATATCAACTCAGACTTCCACGTTCCCATCGTATATGTCATTTAATTGTGTAGATTTTTATTCAGCTTGTCAGCAACAGTATCTACTTAAGCAAACTCCAAAGATCAGTATACACAGTCTAGTATGCCTAAAAGTAAAGCAAGTAGACCCTGGTATGAGAGGAAAGTATCTGTTGTTTTTCATCAGCAGTAAAAGCATATTCTGGTATTCAGCAAAATATGTCACATCATCTTAGAGATGCAGATTCTGTACTTTTATGATCTGATACAGATTTATTCTCCCTTCAACTTGCTTCAAGTGTCTGCACCTAAGATGATATTTGGGAGCCTTGGAACTGTTAAAATATTAAGCCTTGGGCAGCTGTCACCTGGAAGCAAAACACTACATGGAGTGTATCAGAAAAGCATTGGACATGTCCCTGTTCAGAAACTGAGAATTCTTTGGGGAAAAGTATTTTATAGAAGCAGAGAGTCGCTTTCTCACAGGCTAACCAGGGATGTAAGGAGTGCTGTCTCTTTTCAGCCCTCTAGTCCTTGACTGATTTTCAATCTTCCTTTATTTTCTTGTTGGTTCCCACCCCCCCACACACACTTCACTGTTGATTGCATTTAACCTTTTCCAGTTTCTTTTATCATTGCTCTAGTAGTCTTGGACTCTTTAGGATGAGTAAGCCCTCCTTATCTTAGCACCTGAAATCAGAGGAATTCTTCCAACTAAGTGAAAGCATGATTTAACCAGAAGACTGATGTAGCAGCAGACGGGCAGGCTAAGTTCACTTAAGCTGCAGTAAGTAGATACCCTATAGCTACAAGTAGGATAGGAAATAGTTATCATACAATTAAGAACTTGGACACGTGATAGTAATGGCATGAGGCTTCTTCAGTGCATTTTGTCTAAGATAAATGGATGATGGTTTTGATTATATTAGCTTTTTCTAACTATAGGGAATTGGTTTGTTTTCTTCACATGTGAACAGGTAAATCAGTGGAGTAATGCAAGTGTTTGCTTTTGGATTAGGGATAGGAAAAGCAAGGGAGATTACCCATAAGGTCTTCTTGACTTAAGGGAACATCTACCTTCTTTTAAAAAACTCTGGTGCTGTTAAAGCTGTGCAAAGATATTTTTATTTATGCAAAAGCAGTCCTGCCGTTACCAGTATGTCAGGAAGATTTGTAGCATTTGGGTCATCAAGGCAAACTGACCAATCAAATATGTGTAATAAAAACCCCTACGAACCAAGACGTTTACAGTCTATTACAGGGGAATCTCAGGAAAGGTTGTGCAGGAATTCCATATAGCTGAGAAGTCTTCAATCCTATGGTCTAATTTTAACAGATTCAAAAAGGATTGACCTAGAATAGAGCTGCTTTCAAGAATGTAATCTAGGTTTACGTGTGAGCAATTCAAAAGTGCAAAGAAGGGATATTGGATTGCACTTAAGATTCCTTGATATTCCACTATACTTAATAGGAATCTTGCTATTGCATATAATAGAATGAATTCTCAATTGTGATAAAATTGGTGTCAAAGTCAAGCTGCTATTTAAATTTGGTCTGTATTTTAGGACCTGCCATAGTTTTCTAAAGAAAAAAAAAAAAAAATTAAGAGTGGTATGTAATTATGGCTGTCTTAATGTTTCAACTTGTGGAGGTTTTCTTTATATTTCAGATGTGGATAGGCCTGTGTAGGCTGTACACAAAGAAGTTCTGATGTAGAATGAGGTATTTTAATCCCTTGATACTAAGTTAGCTGATTGACAAATTTGGAGCTACTTCCACAATCACGGTAACAAATCTAGAGGGAACAGTGAAACTACTTACATTGTAGTGAGATTTATAGAATATTTATGGCTTTTTTTCCATTGAGTATGCAATTCTGCATTGTCTGAGTTTCGTCTCATATCAGTCATTCTATATACTGAACAAGATGTGTATTTCAACTACTAGAGCCTGGGTGAAGCTTTTGCCACAGCCGTCCATAAATGATTTGATGTAAACTCACATTGTTTTCATTGCCAAGAATGGAATTTGCATTGGGAAAAAAAAAAGAGTACTGAAGAGAACTGCTTATTTGGTTAAGTTTATTTATGCTGGTACTTTAGGTTTTCTACTTTCTTAGTCAAATTCATTTTGTCAGGGGTCTATGCAGAGACCCTATTCTGTCTTGAATCTGGTTTAGAACTTCAGTGAGCTTTCTTCCAGGTTTATACTGTCTTTGCTGACACAGAGCAATCTCATACGTAGTCTAATCCAAATGTCTGAAGTAGCCTAAATCAAGGGTTCTTTGCTCTTAGTTTTCCAAAATGTAATGATTTCTCACATAAAATAGTTTTAAAACAAGCGGTATTGTGTTTAAGAGATTAAGAACATGGACAAAGCAAGGCTTATCTTTTCTAGAATACGATTGTTTGTATGGAGCTATGATTTTCTGACCACTCTGTAAAAGCAATTTAGAAAAAGTATCAAGCAGTTTGTGTTTACTAACTTACTGCTTACTTAGGGACTCCTAGGAAAATTCCTTTCACAGAAGCAAGTATTATTTCAGTGAATGTAACCTGTAGTATTTGTCTGCCTAAGAGAATGTCTATTGTAAATAAAGGCTAAACAATGTAATTTTATTGTCAATAGATACCTTCTCACCCTTTTAAAAATCTTTTATGTTAAAGAAATAGTTCAGAAGACTTGAAGTAAAACTTTTCTTTGTCATGAGCACAAATTTTTAGTCTGAAAGAAATTTTGAAGGCAAAAGAAAATTAGTAGAGTCTTTTACTCAAATGAAAGTTTAATAGTTTGTGACCTGAAATTGGTTCATAATTTTTGAGATTTTAAAGTTCTGTTCTTGGCTTTACAAAGAAACTAAGCCTTTTTAAGTTGCTGACTGGGACAGGTTTAGATTAATTGTGTCAAAATAAACTGATTAAGTATTATCTTTATTCATAAATACAATGAAAAACCTTTGATCCGTGGTTCCACTTGACTTGAATGTGTGTATTCTAAACTTCAGGAAATTGTTCTAGCTTTTTTTATGGGTCTGTTTTATTTTGTTGTATACGATATGTGAACAAAGGATTCTATCCTGGCCTGAAAAAATCTTTCCCATTTTACATATATGCTCTGAAAATTATATGATTCAATGAATCCATATTTTCTGATACGAAGTCAGAAAATTCCCAGGAAACTTTCTTTTTATCATTCTGAGATTTTTTTTTTTTTGTGGGAGATTCCATTACAGCAGGTGTGTTTAATTTGTAGACTGAGGCAGCAAGCACGAAGGTGGCATTGAGGGTTAAATGAGAGAGTGGTTTAATGTGAGGTTGGAAAAAAGTGGATGAGTCTGAGGGAATAGCCAGTTGCGAGGTTTGCCACAAGCAGTGGGAGGAAAAGCATCTAGCTTAAACAATAAAAGTCTAATAATGAAAGATATTTGCATATTATACTTCTGCACAGCACTGTAAAGATATAAAATGGTATGTAACTGCTATGATTTATTAATGCATTTATATACTTTTATAATAGCTCTAATATTTTCTAGTACCAACCAATACATTTATAAATGCATTGCTGGCAAACTGTTTAGTCAACCAATCGCTTTTAAATTTATATAATTTTGACACATTATTTTAGCATGCACTTTAGTTTTCTGCATATAAAAATCTCTTAATTTCTTTTAAATAGGACCCCAATGAATTCAAGCCCCAGAACAAGATTATTTAATGGCTTACTGAGTTGCTAATACACACTGTTTTATAGCTACTTGAAAGTAGTATGTGATTTGCCTTCTTGATGGGATGGATTACAGTTGTCTTCTTTTTGGAACCCAAGGTTTAACAACCAGAGCTATGAATAGGGTATCTTTTCCCACCAGAAAATGAAAGTTCTTCAAGCAGAATAAAATGTTATTTCTGCATAGATGAACTGGACTAGGTTTACACAGTTTTCTTGATGCAACCTAACAGACCTGAAATCTGCTTTCCGTTTCTCAAGCCTGGCAAGTTTAGCTTGGCATCATGTGCTGCTGTGGCAGCTGGAGAGTTTGCTCTGAATTCCCTAAGCTTCATGGCAAATTCTCTGTAATCAAAACATTGGTCACAGCACAGAGCAAAGAGCCAGCTCTTCAGTAGCTTGTCTACTCCTGTGTTAAATTTAAATGAAAATAAATTTAATAACAAAATATTTTTAAATTAAGGCATTGAAACAGAGTAATATTTCTGTTTTCAACACTAGCAATATTGACTTAAGTTTGACAAATGCATTTGCCAGGTGTTTCTGGTAATTTTTGTTTTCATATTTATTTTTGGTAACTCTGGCAACTCACTTCTGAAACATTTTAAGTCTTGTTTTTCCTCTGTAATATTTACTGGAAAATGTGTCCCTGTATTTCTAATTTTGATCGCATTGCTAATGCATCCTGTGGTAGAGCAGAAGTCTCTTCTCTGATAGATCTCTTGTAGCAGAATTTATACACACTTTGGTTTTCTCTTGAAAAATAATTGATGTTGACTAAAGCCAATCTACAAATCAATTCTTCTTTGGTCTGTGTTTTATGGTTTGTTGTTTTTTTTTTTTTCTGGGGTGAAGGAATGGCAGTGAGTGAACAAAAGCTTAAATACTGTCTCATGCCAGATGGTTGGTTTTAAAGGGATCTTAACCTAGAAATTTAAATGGAAGCATATTATCTATGTCTTTAAAAAGTATGTTGGAATTGAGGTTTGTCTCTTAGCTTGACAGTACATAACAGGCTTATTAGACCAGAATTCAGGAAAAAAAAAAACATAGAAGCTCATATCTCTCTTCTTAAATGTTTTTAAAATTGAGCTTTATTTCTTTTTATGTAAAGATAGAAATGGGAAAAGACTTGAGTATAGATGGAAAACTAGATTTTGACCATAAATCAAGATTTAATTTCTTTTTCCTCTCCCTCTCAGTTCAAGACACTGAATATTCAACTATACTACTACATGATGCTTTGATTGCTCAGTTTGAAAAGAGGTTAAAAAGGATGTTGGGGAGAGTGGGATATAAAATGCATTCCTAATTATTTCTGAAATGCAAAAAGTAGAAACCATTAGAAAACTCAGTTTAACTTGCCACCTAGCATGTAAGAGGAAAAGACCAATGCTAAGAAACATTTGAAGTACACATTCACTTTTTCTAATTTGTATTTTCTTAATTCTTAAGCTGGTTCACAAAACTGAGAATGATTTTAGGTTGATAGGCATGGTAGATGTAATTCAGCAGCTGTATGCCATTATAAATTGATAATTTTAGGCAGATTAGTCTAAAGGAACAAAAGGGTTGTGAAGTGCTAATTGCACTTAAGGCCACCTGCTCACACTGTCAGATAACTTCAGTATCTTCCCATTTATGCAATGACTGTTTCTGTCGTTTCAGTTTCCGCTATGCAAGTATAGCGAAACAGTGTCAGACGTTTTATTGCTAATTGATGCTATCTAATATGATGTCATCTGACATGATCACCTTTGAGTAAATGAGAATTTTCACTGTTGCCGTTAGCTTCAAAATAACAATTCATACTATGTACGTGCTGTACCTGCCAAGTTCCCCCTTTAATCTGAGTTAATAGTTCCTTCATGTATAGCACACTAACCATTCCCTTTCAGAGACATCGAAGATATAGCCAAAAGTTAATCTCCTATGAGGACAGGCTGAGACAGTTGGAGCTGTTCAGCCTGGAGGAGGCAAGGCTCCAGGGAGAACTTCTAATGGTCTTCCAGTACCTCAAGAGGAGCTTGTAAGAAAGATGGGAAGGGGCTTTTGACAAGCACGTAGTGACAGGACAAGGGGTAAGACTTTAAAGTGAAAGAGGGTAGATTTAGATGACATATTAGGAAGAAAAATCTTGACTGTGAGGGTGATGAGGCACTGCAATAAGTTGCCCACATAAGCTGTGGATGCCTCATCCCTGGAGTGTTCATGGGCAGGGTGGATGGGGCTTTGAGTGACCTGGTCTAGTGGAAGGTGTCCCTGCCCATGGTAGGGAGGTTGGGTTAGATGACCTAATTTTTTCTACTTTTTATTTACTTTTTTTCTGCTTTAAAAAAAAATTTTAGTTCCTCTCCACTCCTCAAGGGGTTTTGAGAGACAGTTTGAAAAATACTGCTTACCCCAACTGTTTGTCACTGTGGGATCAGAGTATCTACCCTGGTGCTAGCTATGTTCATCTGTCACAGACCTCCAGGATCATGACACTGAAAATGCCCTTGAATAGACTCTATGTAGGGGAACACCCAAGTCAAGAACGTGAAAGAAATCTGGAGGGAAAAAAACCCCAATATATCTTGATGATCACTGTTCTTTATATCAGAGGAAAGATGGATGCAAGTGCACAAAAGTTCGCATGTAAATTGCAAACCAATCTCTTGATTCAATTATTTATCAACTTAGGCTGTGTTGAGGGTATTTCTACTTTCCATAACAGTAGGTTTTCTAAAGCCTTCTCTTTTCTTATTTTACTTCCCCTGAAAAAAATATAAATTTATTTTATTTCCAGCATCTCCAAGCATTCCCAAGGCTGACTTTGCGTTAACAAGATAGATGTATTACACAGAAGAACCTTTGGAATGAATACAGATTCATGAAACACTTCCTGTAATGCAGGATTCTCTTATGTCTAGAACAGTTGTGGGTTTTTTTCTAGCCAAACTATTGCTCCTTTAAAATTCTGAAATATTCGTTTAAATAGTCTAATTCTCTCTAGTCTTGAACTGGGGTCAAAACAGAAATGTCACTGGACTGGTTTTTCTCAAGATACTCAACATTCCAGTTTAGTAGACTCATGAAACTTGGTAAGATTTATGTGTTTTAATGGGTATCCAAATTAAACCTTAATTCATTTATGGAATTAAGTACTGAAAGAGTTCATAAGATTCAAAAAAGTGTGATCTAATTTTTTTTTTCCCCCAGTTATTCAAGAAATCTGTCTCCTCCTCCCCCCCCCGCACCCCCCCAAAAAAACCCAAACCAAACAACAAAAAAAAACCCCCACAAAACAAAACCAAAAAAACCCTAACAAAGAAAACCACAAACAAACAAAATTAAAGAGATACATTTGGTATATTCCTTCTCATGTTGGTCATGCATGTAAAACTTAGAAAAATTGTATGGGTGAAATATCCATTACTGAGAATTCAACATTTCTCTGATTAACTAAAATGTATGACTCTGTGAGCTGTTTAATAGCATCTGTTGTATATCCTTTTCAGTGTTTTGCCCTTTGGAGCATGTAACACTTTCTTTGTTCTCCCTGTGAAACAGTCTTACTTATACAACACATCCTTTATGTATTTTAAATTTTTCATTATACAGCATTCTTAATACAAATCAAAGGTAAACCAGCAGTAGATTAATTATTTTTTTTTTTTTTTTTAAAAAAAAAAAAAAGAAATGCTGTGTTTCATGGTCCTTTAGATTTTGAGAAAATTAGGAATTGCAACAGATACTTCTCCTGGTGTACCTGAAGTAAGCACTGATTTTAGGGCCAGCTCTCTCAAGCTACCAGTACCATATTGCCCCATCTCCTGAAAATGTTGGAGGTGTTCTAGTATGTTTGGCTCTTTTAAGGAAAATAAAATGCTCATTGTAAGGCTTAAGAAGAAATACTACAAGTGAGGTTTGACATGTACAGTGGCAGATATATTTAGGGGTAGTACTTAAATGCATTTAGGAAAAAAAAAAAAAAAAAGGAAACCTATGATTTTATCAAGATTTGGATAATAATCCACTGGAGTCAACAGAATTGTTCTGTATTGTATAACTTGTTGGGATAGCAAGGTCAGGCCTTTGCAGAAGCATTTCAGTTCCTTGCATGCCAAGAAAAGCTCAGAGGGACCTTCTGCTGAGTTAGACTTTACGGGTAATGACTAGTTCTATTGTTTTGCAGCCAGATGTTTGCAGAGGGCACGTATTACAGAAATTTAGTGTTGTGGGATATAAAAGTTGATATGTAGCTCATGATACATTCGAAGACATCAGTGCTTTCCACAATATGCATAGATATAACTGATACTTTCCTAAGTATGTGGTATTTGTGACATAGTAGGTTAGAGATTGAGTATGTTTTTACTTCTAGCCTTGCAGAATATGCCCACAGTCAAGTGAGGGAAACGAGCCCTGGGGAGCCCTCTGTAGAAGAGCTGCTGAGAAGCTGTTTTATTAGCTAGGTGAGAAAAAGCAATGGAGCAGCAAATACTAGAAACAAACCCAAGGCACTGAAAGCGATAGTACTGAAATCCTTCCCTACTGCTTGAAAGCATCTGTACGTACTTAATACTCATGACAGAAAATACTTGCAAGGATAGGTTCCTCAGAAAATATTTGATATTAATATAGATTATTTAGACCGAGCTCAGTTTGACATCAATTGGTGTTGGTTTTCTTCTCTCCATAAAAGTAGTTTTTCTTTATTCTGTTGTTGAAAAGCAAAATGCTGGTTTGGGGGATTCAGTTAATGCTGGCACTAAAAGATGGCCATATGGCAAATCTGTTCACTGAATCACAGTTTATATTCCCTGCTACAATACACTTAAAATAAGTATTTTAAAAATTCAGTATTACACTGTTATCCTCAACACCATTTTATTCTGTTGTCATGGCAGTTTAAAAGAAGAGCTGTGCTGTGCTTATAATAAATGAAAAGTCTAATTAATTTTTTAGTAGCAGAGTACTAAGAAATATTTCATTTGCTGCAAAGCAGTCTCAAGCCGTGCTTGTTTCAGTGCTAGTTAATGGTACTAGTTTTGTAGTACTAATCCTAATGAGTAACAAGCAGCAAGGAATTGAGACATTTATAAATAAGTAGATCTAAGCCATCTGGTTCCTCAGCCTGGAAGAAAATGAGCATACAAGACTCCTAAAAATTACTTATCCTTGAAGGTTTTTCACAAGAGGCAGGGATTTTTCATGTTCTAGAGGCATGAAAGAGAGTTTAGAAGTTTTATTAAGAAAAATTTCAAAATAAATAAGGCTTCTATGTAGACTAAATTATTTCAAAATTGTTTACATATAAGTAAATCTTGGGTGAATACACTACTTGCTTCAAATTTCCTTGATGGAAATCTTGCTATCTTGAGGCCTAAACTCCTACTGTTGTGCTGCAGCCTTACGGTTCACAGGGAACTCTAATGGTGACCGAAACCCAGACTTTTATTTAAAGAAGCCGACATGCAGTTAACACCAGGTAGAAAAAGATAAACCTTTACACAGCCAAGTAACTTGCTTTTCATTAGTAACATGCAGAGAAATATTCACTATAGCGTGTTTTCTTAATTTAACAGAATAGTTTTCCAAGATATTAAGTTAAAGAGGAGTGCTTTACTGGCCATAAAGCTCAGTGTCTCTATCTTGAAAGGGTAAATCTATGATTGATTTATTTATTTTTGTTACTTGGTTCCTATTGCTTCTAGACTACATTGTTCCTTTATGGGTATTTTTTTTTTCCCTGAACGTCACTATTGGATATAATACTTAGGCACAAGAATATCTAAAAGCAAAGTGGATTTTGAGATATTAAATCACAGTGGGTGATCGTATTTGCTTTCTGACTGTTAGAAAGCTGTTTTCTCTGATTTTCATTTCTTCTATACCTTCTTGTTCGCAAAAAAAAAAAAAAAAAAAAAAA
>WHYT01015146.1:188063-203924 GCA_009806455.1 Tetrax tetrax | reverse complement strand
AAAAAAAAAACCCCAAAAAACCCACCCCACTCTTCATTCAAATACTTTTACTGAAAACAGTATTTCTGTGAAGTCTTGGATAATGAAACTGGATGGTTTATGTAAACAGGGGAAGGAGGGGAGTTGAATTTATTTGCTTAAAATACATTCAGTTTTGAGTTCTGGGCTGGTGATGTTATGGCCTTGCCTTGTGAATATGCTATCTGTAATCAGAAACAAAATACAACTATAGGATAAGTTACATTTTACAAATTATTATACTCTCTAGGGAGAATAAAGCCTCAAAGCATAGTCTACTGTTATCCAATGTTTTGGAATTAAATTTACGCTTAGGAGGTTAATTCATAATTGCAGTCTGAATGCCTAATTTTATAATGCATCTGGGAGAGGGGCGAAATTGGATGATAAACAAAACTGAGAGTGTTTCTTTTGACAGCTGCATATTTTAATCTTGAAGTCTTCTCAAGTGAGTGTTTGATTATTCTGCTTCTGATCTTGAATCTAAATCCAAGTAACAGGGTAGTAATACGTAACTTTTCCAATAGTTCTGTCAAATAATATTCATGTTAATTTTGTTCATTATAGATCTGCTATTGAGGCTATATTATGAGAAGTATGTATGAACTAATGAAGAAATTATTGCCAAAGTATTTTTCAGATTAATGTTGAGGGGATGTGCATCCTATTTCAAAGGTTTCAAACAGCAGAAAAAAAAGGATTACACAGAACAGAGGGAAGATTCAACATTGTTTAAAGGCTGAAAACGCTTTGATTCCACAGAAATGTGATAGTGGTTAGAATACAGCAATCTAGAAAGCAAGGACTATAAGACTATAAGAAACAAATGAAACTAGAAAAAACCCACAGAATGTAGAACTGATAGTGAAACAATTATGTAGAGATTAAGTGTAAACTCAGCATACAAGAGCATCAGTCAAATATTTAACAATGTATTATGTGCTTAAACAGGAAAAACTACAGACAGCAGCACAATAATAAACCAACACACTGATTCATGTTATGCTTGTAAGCACTAATTAAATTTGTGTGAACAGCTTACTTGGATATCATTATATACAAGGTAATGAATTTGTCTTGTTGAGATAACATGATGATTTCTAGATACATCCGAATCTAAATAAAGCCTATGATTCTTCTTTTCAGGGAAAATAAAAACCTAAAGGAGCCTCAGATTCAAACCACCATTTTTAATTGGGTGAGTCTGAAACCAAACAGAAGTGACAGGCTATCATTGAATAATTAAAGATTTGCCTAGAACTATAAGGATAGAAATAAAGAAAACAAATTACATTGCTTTATTTTAGAAGTGACTTGGGCAGGAATGCTATAGAATAAGGGACAGATAAAGAAATGAGATGAGTAGATGTTATCTGAAATAAACAACAGATTTCAATACAGCTTTCAGAGGACACTACCAATTATTTTCTTTTAGATTAGCAGAAGTTAACTAAACAGTCAAAAATCATGCTGGCTTTTAAATTCTCCAGCTGAAAGCACCAGCTTTATCTATGGCCAAAAGGGACGCTGAACTCTTGGTTCCAGCCTCCTAATTTGGGTAATTTAAAATAGGTACCCAACTTGAATGATGTGATTATCCAGTTTTATTTTACATTATCTTTTCCCAGAATATTTTTCAAATAATAGCTACTTATCAGTGAGTCAAGAATTTCACAATAATCTCAGGGTTTTTTTTTTTTTTTGGTGATCTGCTTATGACTTTATGCAAGGATACATAAATAGGTAGGAAATTGGTTTTAATTCCCAAGTTGTTTATTTTTTAAAAGACATCTGTATGGATTCTTGAGGAACTCTGCAAGACAGGAGTGTCAGTAGCATTATGACACTAAAGCGAGATCTAAGTTAAATAAAAAGGAAAATACATAATTTATTTAAAGCTGATTTTTGAAATTAGATGAGCCTGATTTGTCTGTCTTGGCTAGTGAAAAGCACTGATTTGATCAGAGCATACAATTAGTAAGATATGCTGCAGGAAAAGATGTATGTGATGAGTATGACTTCCTCAATTTAAAGGACAGTGATATGAACCACTTGTATGTTGCTTGTAATCTCTCTCCTGATAAACTTCAGGATAAGATTGCGTGTGAGCTGTTAGATACAATGGAGCTCTGAGCACTCTGCCTTAAAACACTCAGGAGTGTTTTACATGATTTACTCGTGTAAAAGCTAATGAAAATCATAGACATAAGGATTTGAGTATGACTTGGCAAACTGTTCCTGTATCCATCCGTCAAGGATCTTTATTAGAATTTCAGTCACTTTCAGTGGAAAATAAAAAGCCAGAGGGTACGCATTTCCTTGCTTTTCTTAGTTTTTCTTCAAGATTTGGAATGTGGCAGCATAATGTATTGCTGAGATTGCCTGTGAATGCATAGTTCCTGAACAATGAAGATACACTCAGAAAGACAAGGTGGAAATATCAGACATAGACTGCTAAGGCAAATAAAACTTTGCATCTCCCCAGCCTGTAGTGAGATTAGGAGAGAATTAAAAAAACCAAAAACTAAAAAAACAAAACTAATGGTAAAGCTCAAAGTATACCACAACAATGTAAATTTTTCAGTCAACCATTATTTAGAATACCAAAATCAAGAAGGAGGTAATTATATATCCTTTTCATATGGGAGTGCTAGAGGAGAAACACTGCCCAAATATAATTTTATTCTTTCCAAATAGAATTGACTAACATATGCTTGTTTGAGGAGTGTGGCAGTAGTTAATCACTAAAATCCTGTGAGAAAGGGAAGTTTTAGTCCCAAACTTAACACAAGGAAAATAAATTGCCATAGTGGCAGAGTGCACTAATCTCTTCTTCAGGCACTAATTCCAAACCAACAAGACCAGTTCTTTTCAGTAGGTACCAAAACTTTGAGGTTTAATATCTTTTTATGGTCTATGCTTACTACCTAAGTAAGCAATAAATGTATTCCTTTTTTTTTCATTATGGTGTTGCTACTTAGCATAATCCTGCAAGTAAACAAAATGGAAAGCATTCTTTGAATGAAATTTAAGCCTAAACATTTACTGAATATTTCTTTTTGTCTTGCATTTATGCAGTGTAAAAACTAGAGATGTTTTAGAGCAGAGATGTTTAATTTAAAGAGAACTCCAGCTTCCAGGTGTTTTCTTATGAAATGGTGGTATGTGTTCATGCTGCTGCCCTCTTCATTAGACGTGGTTGCAGAAAAATGAAAAAGCTTCCCAAAATATCTGACAAAAGAGTATTTTAGCAGAATTGTTGCCAAAAGCAGACACTAAGGCTATCAAGTGTGAAGTGAAAATCAGAGTCATTGGACATAGATTTCAATTAACTTATAATGACCTGGTTTATGTTTCTGGCCCCTGGAAAGATGATTAGAACATAAAAACAACTTTGTGTGAAGGACATGGTACTATTAATGAACTAGTCATCTGAACATGAGCAGTAAATGTCTTTAGCTAATGTCCTCTGAAAACAATCGTCTGCTAAGATGTAGTAGGCACTAGAATGGGATGAAAAGACAAGAAGAATCTAAAAAGCAAATGCTTGAATTTCATAAGCAAGTATAGTGGCACAACTAAATCAAAAAGCTTTTGCAGCTTTTAAAAGTGTAACAATTATGACACAGGAGAGAAAGCAGCGTATGGTATTGTGGTTTATATGATCTTGGCACCTTTGCAAAGTAACTGAAGGTCAGGTTGTAGGAGAAATGCAAGGAGACTCAGTGGCTTTCCATTTGAAGCGTATTGGGTGCACCACATAAACAGCCATGTTGTCAGTAGAGCTGTAAGAGTTTGTATGTACTGAAGATCTGTTATGTGATCGTGGTTGACGGAATAGTATTCTTTGAAAATACATTGTAGGAAATTAAATATAAAACCTGAGAATAGTTCTGTGTTCCTAGAAATGCTCTCAAGATTTAAAAAGACAACTGACTTATTTATGGGCTGCAGCACTGCATTTCTTTAGTTTCATTTTCTTTGCATTCTTTTAAGTTTTGTGAAAAACAAAACAAAACAAATCTGATTGTAATCACAATGGTTCATCTTTTTCCATAGTATTCTAGTTTTGAAATTCTAATGGTTTGAAGAAATGCAGGTGCAACAGTAGAGAATTGCGATGTTAGAATAAACCTATAATACTGATGATTTAGTTGGTTTCAGGGTTAGTTGCTTGGAAGCACTGAGTTGTATTCGTAGCCTCGACTTGCAGAATGCTATCCTATTCATTCTTCACAACATTTCATTAAATTAGATTTGACATAGACCATACATAAGCATTTTAGAATTCCATAGGATTGTTTCATTCTGGGTTAATTCAGTGGATTTACATGCATTTTTTTGCAGTTTTGGGATAAAATCTATACATTCCACAAAAAAAAAAAAACCCTCCCATTAAATGTTTTTAAAAACTGTTAAAGGGGTTTAAAAAAATCCGTAAGATTGTGGAAAAAAAAAATCCATAAGACTGAGCCTTAGTATATTGTAAAGACAGAAGTAATAGCTTTTTAAAGCAAGGTAAACTTTGTTTTATAGGATTCTTGCATTTAGATTTTTTGTATTGAATGTACTGTCACTAGGAAGGTCTTTATTTGAGAAAATAAATGTTTGAAACAGCCAAAAACTCTCTAATGACCCCTGCTAATTATAATATTGATTTAACACCTTTGTCATTCTACTCTTGTTTTATTCATGAGTTTTATGGTGGAAACAAGTCTACAGTGTATATCTCTCCTTGACTGACAGCCCTTCATCATTTATTCTTTATGTCTGGTTATTGGAGCAGAATAAGAAGTATGAATAGTAAATGATAGGAGTTTTAGCTGTTCTCAGATATGGTCTTGTCTATCCTACAGGCTGTAGTCAGGTAGTTTTGTTTATGATGACTTCATAGCAACATGATACTAAAAGGACATCTTATCAGTATGTGGGACCTGATAAAAACTCTTGGTTAGCAACAGTAGCTGGAGACTCAATTCTTGTGCACTATACCCCTGAAGACCTTCTGAAAAACTGTATCTAGCTTGCCAGATGTGAAAGATGTAAAAAGATGTAAAAATACAGGAGTATTACTGCAGCTTCATTTTACAGTGACTCATTAAACCATCCCTTCCTGTGATCATGGTGTCTTTGACAGTCTGAATAATGTTTTGGGGTTTAGTTGCTATAAAAAGTACCAGGTTTAAAGTGGCAGAGAACTTCTGATAAGCCAGGAAGCAGTTATCTCCAACTTAATTAGGTCTGTACACCCAATACGCCCTTAGCACTTCAGGGGAGAATGGAGGGGAATAGGTAATTTATAAGTGAAAAGGTGGTACAGAACATTCAAAATCTGGACTTAAAATGTTTTTGAGGAGTTATTTCTCATGCTTTTCTCTGGATTCAGATTATGGCTCAGGATATTAGGCAGAAGTTGACAGATTCATTTTCAAGAAGGTAGACATGACTTAACTGCATATAAGGTCAGTTAGTTTAACTTAAATTGCTGACATGCGTTAAAAGAACTAAACCAGAATGATTTTTGCATTATTGTAGTGCTCTTCTGTTTTCCCCTGCATGCCTCGTCTGTACATGTTGTCAGATTGATGAACAAGTAAATGATGTGCAAATACATTTTGGTTTTTTTTCAACCTAAATAGTGCACAAAGTGCCTATAGAAGCCAAGATATCTAAGTCTGCTTTGGGAATATCTGTCCTAAGAATCGTTATTGAAGTTTGTTTCAGTTGTGCAAACCTTTTGGAAAAGCACACTCCTCTCCAAATAAATGCAAAAGTTATAAATATATGTACACATTATAAATATTAGAAAATATATGGAAAAACAGACATATATATGTATAAGAATATATAGTGAGGATGATTTTATATGGTGGGGGATGGGGATTCTTAGCATGCCATTCTAAAAATAGATTTTATAAAAGTGCTATTGGAAAAACAATTATCAAAATTAAAACTCTTATTGAGGCTGTACAAAAATAAAAAGTTTTAAAGGAAATCTCCCTCTTGCTATGTCTTTTCGGAGCATTTCTCCTCCTACAGTTTTTTTTTCTGTTTAGCGACTTCTTAATTGCTTCTTGGATTGCAGTAGATCTTTGAATCCCTTCTGAGTCCCTAGGAAGCATATCACTGCTGCTCACTCTGCTCAGAATTTCTGTAGTCAGCCCATGCTGCTGCAGGGACCTTGAACTTTGCTCTTAGGTCCTCCCTGCATGCTTGTCCATGTTGTAGTATTCTCAGGGATGGACCTGACTGAGCATGGTGCAGTAACTATCAGTTACACAGCCCAGCCTGTACTGAAAATAAAAGAAGTCACGCACAACATAAAGAGAAAAACACTGATATTCTGTAACTAAAAAGAATGTCTTCATAAAGTCATTATCAGTTTGGGCCACAATTTTCAGTTCAGAAAGTGTGCGCTATGCATTGTTAAATGACTTGCATGAAGTCAGCTTTGATGTGCATTAAACACAGCATTCTGGAATCTTGTGGGATATCTCTCATGGATTAATGCATGGGAATGTAATGTATTTCCATAGATTTTTGAGAAATCCTATGAACTTAATTCTAAGCTTCTCTGAAGAATAGAAGCTAGATGAAAATGCAAGGATATTGCAGAACAGCTAAAAAGAAGAATAAATTTCCGAGTTTTTTTAATCACAGACAGTACATGGGTGATATTTCCATATATGAGTATTACTGCAAAGTTTTGCAGAGGTTATCTAATCTGAGACTCACTTGATTATTTACTGTTTTTTGAAACTTCTTATAAAACATGTAAGATTTTTAGAAATTAAATCTTACATTAAAGACCAGGCAACAATGTACTTTTTTTCTGACAAATAAGAAAAGAGCACACTGGAATTTTCTTGCTAAGAGTTTATAAATATGTTCTGGCTGAAACTAGCAAGTCAGTTGCAAAGGTGAGCTGAACAGGTGCAGGCTATTTCAGAGCTGTGAGGAGGTAGGCAGGAGGCCTGCCAATGTTGATGTCTCCTTTTTAATAATGGCCAAAAGCTTAGAGAGATTCTGATGATGTCTCAAAGTTTAAATTTGCAACAGTTCAAAAATCAATGCTGTATAATTCTCCACCTCTCTTTTTGTTGATCTATTTCTCTCTTGAAAGATTATAGAATAATAACAAGTTTAACTTCTCTTTCTAACTAGTTTTGCTTTCAGACCTTTGTCTCGTAATACAAGATTGCAAAGTATAAGGAACAAATGCTATTGTTGACGCATTTTTGTTTTAGATCTTATTTCCCATGGTATTAACTCTCAGGAAAGGCGTTTCTGCTTGTATCCCAAGTTATAATGCTTTGTTGTAGTAGAAGTCGAAATAGGGGACAAAACCCTAACAACATACCTTGAAGAGAAGTATTTCAGAGAAGTGTGTTCTCAAAGCCAGGATTCTGTATTAGTACAGTGATGAGGGTGGCAGGGGAGAGGAGGGAGTATTGCACTTTGGTTTGAGACCAGTACAACTGACAATTCCTGGGGGATCACTTTGCAATGTGATAGACCTTTAAAGAAATTCATAGAAACCTACATTTACTCAAATGATATTCATTTGCGTGTAAAAGCTTCTTTAGGTCATCTCCTTTAATATTTATTTTTTAAAAATATAGGTAGTATTTTCTTTTTATATTGCTGCAGAACTTTGTCACAAGCATAATGTTAAAAATAGCAATGAAAATTAAAAAACCTTTTCCCCTCTCTAGGAGGGGCTAGGCAATATTTTTTACGTGGATGTAACTGGAATAAATACTGAGGATCAGCTATGAAATGAGATCTAGGACCTAAAGGTCTTTGCAGTGAAATCTAAATTCAGTAAAATCTAAATTATTGTCACAAAGACAATAATTCCAGAGCTTCTCACAGTGAAATATCCTGTGCATCCTAACTGATTTTATCTTGAGAACCTAATCAGGTAACAAACCCATTAAAAAGACCATCGGTTCAAACTGAAAAAAAAATTTACCTTCTATGCAGAAGCTAAGGCTGGTTCAATTTTAAGAAAATCTGCCTGTTACAGTGAAATGGCTGCAAGATATTTGGAGGAAGCAAAATACAGGATTTCAGCCAGAAAAACACTGGGCCGAAGCATCAAGTACATAATATTTCAGAGTTATTTGGCCCTCATAGGAAGTGGAGAAGCACTACTTGACTATGAAATAACAAAGATGTAGCTATGAAGATGTAGCTTTGGCGAATGATTATGACTGATAATACTCCTGATCTGATCAGTGGACTACTCCATTATAGATCATGATAAAAAGTAAAATATTCTCATTTTACATGAAACATCCATTTTCTCAGTATCTTTATTTTCCAAGTGTCAGGTGATGCTGGTTTTGTTCCTTAAAGGAGACCTTAGCTACACAGCTCCTGCACAAGGATTAGGAGAAGATTAGGAAAGAAGATTAGGAAAAATGTCTGTTATCTTAGACTGGTGCAATACATTGTCTTTGTCCTGATGCAGGGAAAAAAAGGACCTGTTTAGTCTGAAGATGCTATTTGAGCTGGCACGCAGGGGAAAAAAAGGTATACAAATTTTGTCATTATCTCTTGACAAATTCTTGTCCATGCAAGTTGCTATTTGCTTTTCAGAAGTAAGATTAAATGTGTAGAACAAGAGTTGTAAAAATGCTTTATTTTGGAGAAAAATATGAAGTCCTAAAGTAAAACTCTGTAGTTATTTTTATAATTATTGTTATTTTAACAACTACATACTTAGCAAAGTTATTTTCTGCCACCTTATGCCTGAAGGAAAGACAAGCAACGAAGAAAGAGGATATATTACAATATGGATTGCTGTAGTGGTTTGTTGTTTTTTTTTTAATCACTCCAGTTCAGAGTAAATAGCATGTAAGGGTTTCTTACAGCAACTTTAACACTAACTTTTAGTGTTTTGCTACAAAGTGAAAAAATTAGGAGAAATCATGTTTACAAAACTGGAAAACATTATTTAGTAAAAGTAGCACTTCTACTCAAAACAACTGAGCCTGTGAAATGTAGCCTAGAATTGTTAGCTGAGCACTGGATATTTTGTACCTCTGTCTTCAGGGGACAAAAAGAGGGTTACTAAAGGCTGATCATGCAAGACTATATTTATTGTAGATTGGATAGAAAAATAAAAAGAAGTATGAAACTCATGCCAAGAAAGTTGACCAGCTTTTTCCAGCTGAAATTGACTCTTACATCTAATATCATCAGCATACAAATCTGTAGAAAAAATTTCATGACTTAAGTCATGCTTTATTTCAGGCATACATTCTCCTTAAGGCAATTACTTCTGTCTTTTAAACTATTTTAGACTAAAAAAGAAATAGGGAATTAATAAAGGTACATTTACAACTTGTTCTTATGGCTTGCAACAGTAGAACATAACTTAGTTCTACATTTTACCACTATAACTGTTCAATTATTAAAATAATTTTCATTTTTTGCAGACCTAACTCATATTTTTCCTTAATCTCCACAGAGGAAATTGCCATTCTGACAGCTGTGCTTGGGTGGAATGATCTGTAACTATTAATTGCTGTAATGCATGTATACTTTTTTGGATCCCCATGTGAATTCAGAGGACAAGTATCAAAAAGATAAATAGTTTGCTGGGCACTTTTAGAGCAACTGTAGTACAAAATATGCAAAAGCTGTTTTACTTTTTTTTGTCAAAAAAGGCAGTTCTACTTCCAAAGGGCACAATTAACACACTTGTAATACAGAGTAAAGAGCAAGTAAATCACAGTCCTTTAAAACTGAATGTAGCTGACTTTGCTGTAGGCAAAAATTGTTATAACAAATGTTTCCATTTGTTTCCCTCATTTTATGATTAAATCTCACACTTATTCTGTGTAGGAAACTTTACTTCTCTTCAGAAAGAGGAAAGCAAGGGAATGCCTTTTTCCTGAATACATTGCTAGTTTTAGACATTCATGGCTTACAAACACTGATTTTCCTTCAGTTTCTAGTTAGAAGACATCAAAAGTTTTTTTTAGCTGTTTTACTCTATGCAATTCTCTGCTTAGAGATTTTGATACTATACATGTTTCTCTAACATATATGGTATTTTGACACACGTTGTCATTCTTGGACGCATGTAGTATTAAATACTATAAATAATATTTGCTTTAAGCTGTTGTTTATTTATCTAAGAGGCTTAAACATGTACCACTGTAGTAAAAACATTTTCAGTTGACCTTCAAGTGCGCCTATCTTTATAATCTGGCTTTCTAAAGATGTCAAACGTTATTCACAGTGGTAATACAGTTCAAAGATAATTTAAATCGTGAAACCATAGAACCTCTTTTGAGAGCATTCTGCTGCATTATACAAAACTCAGATTGTGATGAGGACACCACCTGGCCATATTAGATTAATGATATTGTGATATTGCTTTAGAACCGGCAATTTATTAAAAGGTGGGCTCACAAAGGACCCTAACTCAGATATGGCAGAACTAAATATTTAATTCTGATTAATAGTTTATGCTAGCTGCAGAGTAATGTTTGTCAAGTAAGCTCTTTGCAGAATAGAACCACCAGGTGCTGCTAGTGTATTCACAACTTTTGTATTCATTTCAGCTTTCTACACAATTTTTGTTACTCTTCAGCACTGGCTGTTTTTCAAATGAATATTTGTTGTTAAGTAATTCACGTCCTCCTAAGCACTGTCTTTCTCTCTGTTCTTCCCCCTTCACAACTTCTCACTTTTTAAAATGTATTGTTTTATGTAATTTCAAAGTTATGGATGTGATCTCACACACATGTTAGGGAGAGTCAAGCTGAAGTGGCTACGAAGTAGCAGCCGTAGTTGCAGCTGTTAGTTTTGTTGTTTACTGTTGATTTTTAATCTGGTGAAGCTTGACTCAAAATCCACAAATTAAATTAGACATCTCTGATAATGAGTGTTGTATCATCACTTTCTACTTCAGAGAGGTACATAAATATTCAAAGACCCGTTTGTGTTCCCTTTAAATTACTATCACTTTTTCAATAATGACTGCAGTTACCTAAATTTGAGAAGTGAGGTCATGACTATTTGATAGGAGGATGTTAACTTCAAGGAAAAAAAAATCAATACATAAACAAGATTGTACAAGCCCACTATACCAGCCTCCTGAGGAAAATGAAATGGCAGATGGTAGCTGCGTTGATTAGCAGTGTTCAGAAACCATGCCTGCAGAATGTGTGTGAAAAGGATGAAGAAATCCTCCACAAGGCAGATGACCAAACAGTTAAAATGTTTTGGTTTTTCTTTTATTCTAAGAAGAAACACTGAACTGATTTGTTCATCAGAGGGGATCAAGTGAGAAACAGGAGTTTATATTTTGTTTTGTAACAATTATGCACAGAGGGAGATCTAACCAGCAACACAAGGTATTCACAATATCTCTGTGAAAAGTAGTGCTGTTAAGACAGGTTTTCCCTCAGTCATTTACATAGGATGATAGTTCTCAGTGTCTAAACAGCAAGACGGTATAATGGACACTTCAAAATAATACATATAGTCTTACAGATACTCAAGTTGAAGATGGAGTTACTGATTTGAACCGTTCTAGTAAATCTTTTTTGTATTTTCCTAATTCTACTTCTCATCACGTAAGCGTCAGTCTTTTACTGCTATATGTCAGTATAACTCCACAGATCTCGGTGAATGCAAGTATATTTCCACCAGCCTCATATGGAAAGCAGCAACAGATATTCTCCTGAATTTAGGAGGTATTTGCCACAGTCCTCATGCCACAATGACTTTTAGTGGAAACTGTAGTGTAATAGCTCAAATATCAGTATTATTTTTCTGCAAACTACGAGAATTAGGAAAAATTATTAAATCTATAGATGTTAATATGTATAGTATTGATATTATTCTTGAGTATTATAGTATGAAAATTGAACAAATGATGAAACTGCAGTTGCCTGTTCTACTGCCATGAAAACGTGTATCAGGGGAAGATACTTTACTGCATCACTTGTCGGGAGCTGTTAGCCCTTGTATAGAGAATATGGCACCTGCCTAATCTGTTATGCATCTAGTTTTTAGAAATATAGGCTGAACAGATAAATATTTACCTTCATATTTCAGAGAAAAACGGCTGGAGTGTTGTTATAGTATTTATTTTGCATGTTGCATTTATTGCAGTTGAATATAAAAGAGGTAATATGTTGAGAGGAGGGAATGGGATGTCAATTTCTAATATACAACATTCAAATTCATCCATGCCATAGAGAGCATGTTAGACTATGTGTATGCCAAATTTTTTAGTTTTGCAGCTTTATAGAATTAAAATCCATTCCATTTTAAAATCCTATTTAGACACAGCTTTCTGAGCTGTATTCAAGCTATACTATAACACAGGTACCATAAAGACACTTTGACCTGGTTTGCTAAATTATAGAGCTGTTTTCTTGCTATAGCTCAGCCATAAAATCTTTCAATCTACTTTAAAAGTTATCATCTCCCAGGTTTAGTAATCGACCCTGAGATTTAGTGTAACTTTACAAAGTATCACATAAGGTGGAGACTCTATTATAACTCTTCAGTCATCTGCCACCTGGTATTTGCCAGTTCTCCAAGGTATTGCATAATGAACAGCACAAACGGAATGAACACATGCAGTAAGGTAGCACAGAGAGTGGCTCCTGGTTACCTTTCAGGGAAGAAATATTTCTGTTTTGTTTTTGTGAAAAGTTGCCAAAAGGTTGGTTTTCGGAAGGCTGATTTCCCCTCTGCCAAGTTTGTCTAGGAATATATAGTAGGTTTCCTGTTTATTGTGAAAGGATATCTCCCACAGCATCCCTTAGCTGTTATGTAGTGCTTGACATGAATGCATAGTTCAAGGTTTGCCTGCGATTGAAACTCTGAACAAACTGGAGCTGTTGGTTTGCACGCAGCTTGCATCTGACCCAGCTTCCTCTAGCTTGCCGAATTCATCTGATTACTGTGTCAGAATGTGGCTATAATGTAGTCAGACTAATTGAAAAATTTGGACTATTAGCTCTGTTTATGGCACAGCAGTACTGTGGCATTGAAAGTGGTATCTTGCCCTTGGTATTCCACTCAGTACCCAGCAAAGACCAAGATCTACAATTTTGTAGAAAGGCTGGCAATAATGTCTAAACAAACACGATGCACTGTATAGGCAGTCTTTTCAAGGAGTGTCTCTTCTGCAGTCCAAAGTGGACTGTAAGTACAGATTCAGATACTTTTATTCAGAAGAATAACTAGTTTGTTTCTTGAGCACAGCTATTTGTTTGGAATGTGACTGCACATACATTAAATATCACACCTGCCAGTTTCAGGTCCCTGCTGATTTTTAACAGCCATCAGAGACTCAGCTTTGGGGTAGGTAGTAAAGTGAGAGCTATGTATTACTCCATTGTGAGGCACTTCTGATTCAGTGTGATAAGAACATTAAATTAAATTCTCCTCTCAGTCTCAGTTTTCTGAACTACTTGAGAAACCCCAGATACTGTTCAGAAAATTGGGATTCAGCAGATAAGGTACTAGTACAAGAGAGGAACATGCCAGCAGTTCATTTGAAAACAAGGTTGGGACAGAATTTCATTATTATATAGTATTTGCCTTAAAGATTTTTCTTATCTGTCAAAGTTGCAGAAAGGGGGCTTATGTTTTAGTTCATATAAGGTTAAAAAAGGTCAATTTTGTGTACTTTATTTGCAAATAGTCTCATTTTCCAACTTGAAGTTTGGTGAAAAACTCTTTTTTTCTTTTTTTTTTAATTGTGCCCACTTTGTACTTATACTCATTTCTATTAAAAATGCTATGTGGAAAGTCTGTGATTTATGTGGAAACCTGCATGGAATGAGGAGAGACTGTTCAGTAGGGCCTGTTACGACAGGACGAGGGGTAATGGTTTCAAAATAGAGGGAGGTAGATTTAGATTAGATATTAGGAAAAAATTTTTGGCAATGAGGGTGGTGGAGCACTGGCACAGGTTGCCCAGAGAGGTGGTGGATGCCCCATCCCTGGAAACATTCAAGGCCAGGCTGGATGAGGCTCTGAGCAACCTGATCTGGTTGGAGATGTCCCTGCTCCTTGCAGGGGGGTTGGACTGGATGGGCTTTAAAGGTCCCTTCCAACCCTAACCGTTCTATGATGCTATGAATATAAGCCTGATATTCCAAATTGAAAGGATATTTTTTAAACTAATGAATGTATTTATTTGTGGAAGAGCTCAGATTGACATCACAATAACTGGCACAGTTTACCACACAATTTCCAAGAAGCATATTCCACCGGTGTCACAAACTACAGCTGTACACCGGCATCTAAAATTTCCAAAACACATAAAAAAAATCTTCAATTTGCTTATGCTCTATAGCAAAAGCCTTTTACCTCTATTACAAGCATGTGACTTTTACAACTTCTGGAAAAGCTGCTAACACGTATCTGGGAGAAAAATCTGCTCTTTAAAACTGAAGAAAAATAGCACAAAGGATTTTGAAAGCTGAAGTGCAGTAACACATCATCCAACTTGCCTGCATGGTCCTATTTTGTGAGCAAAGTGGGAAAAAAATAGAGCAATATAAACAGAAAGATTGGAATTCTTATTTATTTCATGCAGAAAGATTGTAGAATCATTTCCAAAAGCAATGTGGGTATAATCCTGTCTATTTTTTGCTGCCAAATAAACTGAGTCTTACTTCAGTAAGAGGTTTGCCTGCACAGAACACGGGGCTGAATCTGCAATCATGCAATTTTAGTTTAAAACCCAGAGATTTTAATCTTTGTATATAAGCGGTTCTAGTTAAATGTTTTTTAGGATGCAACCAGGATAAAATGAGTCATTTCCCAATTAACTTTAAGGGTCAAGAATGAAAATAAATCATGAAGCTTATGGGAGGAAAAAATCATTATTGTCCCACAGGGGTAGTGTTTTGGGATTGAGAGGGTCATACTAGCAGGAATTCTGGAATTTCAATTGGTATATATGTTTTGTTTGTACTGAAATACTTTTAAAACAACATATGCTTCCTGTATAGAACTGTTTTCCAGTTTAGGTGCTTGGAGGTGAATGACAAAGGCTGAAATAATGCATTTTGTTATCATAAACTGTCTTTTTAAAAATCATAAATTGGCATGTTGTTATCAGTATTGTATGCTTCAAATAGTGTGTTTTCTGTGCATAGGTATCTGCCTATATTTTGTAGTCAAAAACGCAAATTATTTTTGCCATTTTGTTTAGGTTTGCGTTGATGTGCAAATCTTAATCTCAGAAACCTGTACATTTTTCTGTGTGCTTAGGCTGGACACTGACACACACACTCACTGGCTTTGTGGGAAAAGTTCAGCTTGAAAGTGAGAGCTGGCTCACACATCAAGCCTTGCCCTTCAGATAGACAGCATGAACACAACCTTTTGTAACCTCCTTAAAAGGCTGTGTTCACAATCACAGGAAAGAATAAAGACGGCACATAGGAGTACTGTTGTTATATTTTCCTTTTCCAACTCCTGCATTAGTCAACAGGAATTTTCCCTTGTGTATTTGATGGAATTTTTTTTTTTCCTTTTGGATTTGTTTCCTCTTCTTAACAGTTTGCAAGTACTGCACTCTGACTCCTGACTTAAGACATGTTTCATTTCTTGTTTTATCCTTGGTATAATTTTGAGAAAATTGGAATGAATGCTGTATCTGTTTATGTACTTGTTTAAACAAACACGTTTAAGAATATCACATTTTCAGAAATAATAGAAATCTATTGGGAAAGCAGTTGCTGTATTGATACATGGGTGAATTTGCTGTATTTGTACAAAATTTTTAATATAGTCACCTATCTGTCTTGTTTCCTGCTCTTTCTGAGCATTTATCAGAAGTCTGACCTA
>WHYT01015146.1:168143-188043 GCA_009806455.1 Tetrax tetrax | reverse complement strand
AAAAAAAAAAAAAAAAAAAAAAAAAAAAAAAAAATGAAGCTGCAAAATGGAGAATTGTATGGTTGTGATGTTCAGCATAGTGTTTCAGTACTTGTATGTTACACTTCTTAAGGCTTTACTCAGGCTTGTAGTTTTTTAATTTTATACCACTTTTCCTAGAAGCCCAGGACAACACAGACAGTTTGCACATCCTAATTCTTTAAAAATATATAGTATACAAGACTTCTCTGAGCCTCCAAACAGGGCAGTTACTTACATGGCACATACATATTTCCACCATAATCTATACCAGCTATGCTGTACTGTTTGCACAGCAGCTCCTGGGCTCCCTAACAGTGCCAGAAAAAAAATGTGTTACTGAGTGAGTTTCATTTGCAGTGCTAGAATTTTATCTTCATGGTCTGTCAGGTATATTGTTCAGTCTTACTGTACACAATACATGTCTCTTCTAGAAACACTCTGTAAATACTTCAGATCCTCATCTCCTATTGTGAAAACTGGTCTTTCAGGCTTTGATTATGTTATTTCTGTATTTTTCATTCAAGTTGAATGATTGCTGTAATCCTTTTTTATAATCTTGTGGTTCTCTCTTGAGCCAAAATCCAGCATTTTCCTGTCAGACCCCTTTGTAGATTGTTCTCTAATAGTATAATATTAGTCAATGGCTTTTTCCACAGTTTTTCAAGGGTGCAGTGTAGCTTGGTACATTCATTCGGGTTCCTATTTGTTTCTGTTTAAACAAAATCCAGTTTTATCTTTGTTCAGCTTTAAAGTAAGCCTAGTCTTAACTTGTTAAAGGGCCTGCTTAAAGGTAAATTCAGGTTTCTGTATTTATTCACCATATTCTGCCTGTATACTTGCTTGTTCTACAGAGCCCTGTGCAGTTTTGGTAAACACCATATTTTCTTTTTAGCCTGTTTTGACACCAAGCCCATTGCTAAAGTTATGTGCAGTGGATTGAAAAGGAAATATTGGTGTCTCTTAAACTGTTTTCCTTTTCTTCTGCATCTCTTATCTTAAAGTCTGAACACGTGTTAGGATCACCCCAACAAAAGACTGCTCTAGGAGTGCTATTGCAGCTCTGTGTCCAAGCCACCAGCCAATGTATTCTGTAGGCTATTGCTGTGTTAATGTGGTTACCTGCCTTGATCTCAAAGAGCTCATATGTGATGATTTCTGACATACCTGTCATTCAACATGTAGCTGTAGCTGCCAAGACCACTACTCTGAGACTGTGTCCTGCAGTATCAGTTTAAGACTGAAAGTTACATTTTAGGGACTGGTGAGGAAATAAAAGGTAGATCTTATTACTGTAATAGAAAAACTACTACTAAAAAAAATTTGGGCCATCAGTTTATTGCCTCGTCTCTAACTTTTGTTAGTAACCAAGGAGAAATTTTGTGCTACAGTTGTACTTCGTCTTTAGTGCACATAATGCAGTCATGATTCAGGGTATAGGTTCAATGACATTATTAAAAACTGGTGATTTTAGAAGAAGCCAAAGAAATAAAGTGAAATATAATTACTGTGATCTAGTCAGTTGTGCAGTTCTGTATATTCCATTCCAAAGAATGGAATAAGTATAGCTTTACCTATGGAGGTCATTCTGCAGATGCTTGCAAAACATACCAAGTATTCATGTGGAAAATGAGCAAAATCAGAAAGACTGCAGATAGAGTGGAGGTATCATCCCATAAGTAAATGCATGGGTTTTGTAGTTATTTACAAATATATTTAAGTAACTACCTTGATCATAATCTTTTAACAATTTCTTATAAAATTATTTGCTTTTGTCCTCATACTTATTTTAAAATAACAGGCCTCGTTCTTGGCCTGTGGTCTCAGCTAATGGTACTCTGTTTTTATTTTCTGCTGTTTATAGTAACTGGGTTTGGGGGCAGTTGAGGAGTGTGAGCTATTACTGGAGAATTGCCTTCCTTGGCATGAATAAATCACAAGTTGAGAGGGGTGGCTCTGTTGTTTCTCCACATGTTGATGCAGGAGAAAATGTTCTTAAATTTCAACAATTTCTAGAAAGTTTTGTAACTCTTCTTAATAGGTCAGCACTAATTACTAGAGTCTGAAGTAGTGTGTGGGCAACAGAGTGATCTGGGGAATGGAAAAGTGAAGTACAGGTTTACATTTTCAGTGCTCCTGTTCCCTGCCAAGTGCTTTGGCAGAATCTGAGGAGAAGATGCCTTCCTGAAGTTTCCTAGGTCACAATCCAGCCATTCCTTAGGGATGGCATCTTCAGGCACATTTATTGTAATAAAGTTCTGAACTATGGCTGTTGTTATTTGTTTTAGACATTTCTTATGACTTTGACACAGATTATTATTGCCTAACCATAATATTTGCAGTTCAGTGCTTTCAAGAAATGTGTACGGAGTTAAAAATTAATTTATGTACCTTAATGAATCTCTCAACTGTTTTTTAATTTATTTTTAGTTCTTTTTATTTTATAATCAGCTGTTAGAGTTGAAACAAGAATATGTGAAGAAAAATAAAGTCAGTGCATGAAAGACTTTTCTCATAAAGCTTTCCATGTGGCTAAAGTAGGACACAAAAGCTATTTCCCTCTTGGGAGAAACTGAATGTTCATTCAGAAGGGCTATGCTGATTTAGCTCTGCTTCTTTATAAGCTGGTCTTCATTAATCATATTTATTGTTAGCAATCCAAGCTGTGTGTGTAGTAAATTAACCTCGTTTCAATCCTCTTTCACTAATCTTTTACCACGCTATCTAAATGTATAAAATGGGTATTGAATAATATATATTATAATTCTTAAGCTGAATCCTTACACTTATATGAATATATCAAAAATAAAACCAACTGCTTGGTCATGTTCTGTATAAAGATGCTGATTCTTAAATCATACTACTTCTGATACCATGCCAGAAAATACATTATTTTTGAGAAGAATTAGAAAACAAGTTTGTTTGTATTTCCCACACCATATCACAGGAAGAGACAGCTAGCATCTCACTTCTGAGAGCACTGTCTGATTGCATTGGCATCTGACCACACCAGATGTCCTTTTGGATACTCAGTGGCAATAAAAATAAGATATTCACCTACTTTGAAGAATAAAAAGTAAAAAATAGCTCTCTCAAGTAGTCAGTTTCAGTGTCTTTGAAAAGATTTTTGTATGTCAAATATTGCTGATTTTTTTTGTTGTTGTTTCTAGGTGTAAGAGACTCCCTAGAGTGGGACTTATGTAAGACTCCTACCACCTCTCCCATCAGTAAAATATTATCTATGATGAGAAGAGTAGAGGGGCAGAATCACCTCCCTTGATCTGCTGGCCATGCTTCGTTTGACGCAGCCCAGGATGCGGTTGGGTTTTTGGGCTGTGAGCACACACTGCAGGCTCATGTCCAGCTTTTCATCCACCAGTACCCTCAAGTCTTTCTTGGCAGGGCTGCAGTCAATTCTTTCATCACCCAGCCTGTATTCATACCGTACTTGATTGAGACTGTATTTTTACTGTATTGACAAATGCTACCATATTGATAAATTATTACAATGGCATTGGAAGACAACTCAGCTCTCTTTCATGGAAAGACTTCCTATTCATCAAGTATGCAACTGTGTATATAATGCTTTCAACAACTTTAGTGGAGTTGTTTATCTGCCTAGGATTAGGTATAACTCCAAGTGATTAAATTGAGTGGATTTAAGTCTCAAAACTAAAGCCTGTCATACTTTGACATAGCATAACTGTACATGGGCCTGTGCTATATGGATCTCCTAATGCTTCCTGAAGCTGCAATTTCACATTGGATCTGTATAAAAAAAAATGGCACAGGAAACTTAAATCGGAGATTACTTTCAGCTCCCTTGCAAGCCTGACTCTGTGTGTGTGAGTCAGACTTCGCTTTCCTCTCTCCCTTGCTTGCACGGATGAATCTCTAACAAAAAGACCAAAAAATGTGAGAAACTTTCCCTTTTATTCTAGTAAATCTTAACAAATTAATCTTCTGTCCCACTGAGAATAACTGAGACTGTTGAAGGAGCTTTACCTTTCCTCAGTACAGCACTTTTCTTGGGAGCTGCTGAAGGAAATAGTATTCCCTAAAAATTGCAAGCCTCTCTTCATGTTATCACAGACAGCAAAGCTGGGGTTAGAGAAATCAGTTACGACAGGAGGTAATCTTAACAATGAATTACTGTAAGCTTTCCTCATCAGTGAATTTCTGTAACTCATCTATGTATTTCCTCTATTTTATCCCCCACAGGCCATACCTGTAGGTGAATGAATGAGCAGAAATACTGCAGAACAGCACTCATAGATTTAAATTAAAATTTGAATTAATTTTATCCATACTAACAACATGGATTAGTCTGGATAGCATATGCACTTTTTGTTTTTAGCAACAGAAGGATGAGAAGGTGAATAGGAATCAATTTTTACTTTCCTTTGAGATGCAAAAAATAAGAGGCGTAAAATTAAACTAGCTAATGGTAGATTCAAACCAAGTGAAGTCTGGTGGTCCTTGACAAGACAGATCATTACCTGCGGAGGTACATCTTGTTCCCGGAGAGTGTCGAGCTAACAGGACTCCTAATCTGTGCTATGCAAAACCAACTTTCAAAGAAAATTCCTTTATTAACTATAAGCTCCTTTGCAGCCCACAATATGTCAAAGGCACACTTTCTTCCTATTTTATTTTTCAAAGTATAATTATATATGGGGTTGATCAATTCCAGTTTCTAAATAACTGACATTTAATTTCTTTTGTGTCCTCTGCACAGGGATTAACAGTATTCAGCTCTGATAAATGTACCTCTTCAGACATAGGGTATTCTGAAATTTTGAGTTATATGAGGTATTTTAGACAGCTTGATTTTTAATAAGCACATTCAGCACAGGAGGTATGTGTACTTGATTTTAAAAGGACCCATTTTAAAAGAAAAAAAAATGGAAGAAGCTGTAAAAAAAGAAACTGTAGAATGCATGGAAGTAATCATAGTTTCATTAATCTGATAAACTCTTTGAAGAAAGGGAAGATATTCTGAGATTTTTATATTATAATTAAAATAATGAGACCAAGGTCTGTCCTTCCTCTTGAGTCTTCTGCCAGCTGTTGAGTTTTGTGAGAACAGTCAAGTTAACCCTTTCCTGGATAATCAATGACAGCCTTTTTTCTGTGTCTGTATTCAGTCTTAGTGAGTTATTGAAGTGGACAGCTAGGGGCAATGAATCAGAATTTCCTTGAACTGCAGAGTTTGCAGCTCATGTAAGAGGCTTTCTGCAAATGTCCCTGAGGTTAAGGTATTTGAAAAATAATCAAGAGAGGCAGCGAAGCTCCCGAAAGGCATCTGCCCTAGCAGTACCCAAACATGTAATGATTCCTGTTTAGAAAGGTACTACCTGGCTTTACACAAATCTGCTGTATAGTAGTACTGCTACTGCCAAACGTCATGAATGAACACTATGAAAAATGTCTTATGTGCTATACATGGCATGTAATTAAACTGTGAAGGCCCGGATGTATTAATGGAATAAAAACAGGCATCAAAGGTTTCTACCTGCAAAGACACTGAGTTTGGCTGAGAATGAGCTTGAACTAAAGTTTGTTGAAGACAGGAAATGTATTTTGATGCCTTTTATATGAGAAATGTCATCAATCATATCTCAGAGGGACATCTTATCACAGATGAATACTATTCCAAAAAGCACATTAAATACAGTACTCTGTTAGGATCAAGTTCTCTTTTTCATTTTTCTGCTTTTTGTTATAAACGAAGAATATTATATGACAAGTTTTTATATTACATTATCATGCCTGAGGCAGGTAATGATCTCACTTGCACGAGTCACTACACAAGTCAATAAGGACTCCGTTCTTCACCAGTGTAATCTGACTTGTATTCTGGAATAAATTCCTACTCACTTTCTCTGCTATGTGTACTTAACCTGCAAATTTCATCTCCTTGATAGGTAGCTTCATGTCCCCACTTTTTCTAAAATCTGATAAGTTTCAGATAAAGTTTCATCACAATTTTATCACTGCTTAGGTCAGTGATAAATATTTTAGCTAAGTCTGCTTCAAATGGAGATAGACCTCTAATCTTACTTGCTAATGCAGTGTTTCATACACATAATCAGTTAAAAATAATTTTTTCCAGTTGATTCATCAGATATCCAATATATATGCATAGATGCTCTCATTTTCTACTAAGCTTGAATCACACTAATTTAAAATCTTCAGTTTTCCATAAAGAGTTAGCAGAGATTATGAACTTGCAACAAGTCTTTACAATAATGCTTTGCTTTTATTCATTCATAATATGGGTTTTTTTCTTCACCAATCTTTGTTTAGTTGTTTTTCTCTCACACAAATTTTGGGAATATTTCAATTAAAGCTGAGTAAATGAAAGACAGTCAGCTAAGTAAATGAAAACAAAACATAATAAAGCATGACAGAAGTTACATATTCAGCAGAGAAATGAAGATGGGAAAATTTAAGAGATGATGGCAGAACCAGGGTCCTCATTAACATGTATAGGCTAACACTCAGATGCTACTTACGTTTTGATATGGTAAACTGCATTGCAGTATTTCTATCAGAACTCAAAAACCTGGGAGCTTTTCTATATAATGTTGTCCAGATAGTACTGCAAATACCAACAGAGAATTTGGAAAGCTAAATAAGTTTAAAGACAATGCTGATGAAGCATTTAGTGAGCACTGAACAGATAGCCGGTAGCTGCTGCGGAGAGAAGTATTTTCAATCAGAAGTCAAGATCAGTGGTTTCTGTTTGAACCATAGGCTCTAAGGAGCTAAAATGATGAAACAGAGAAGGAGTCTGCGTGTTTAGTTCAATTATAGGAGATTTCATGCTCTTATTTATAAAAAGCCAGCGTAAGTTAGACATAGACAGATTTAAACGGGATCCAGCAAATCCTAGGAATACAAAAATTATTTTACAATATGACTGCCTGATTTGAAAGTTGAATATAAATCTCAGAATCACTTAGTAGTTGTAGGAGCAGTTGTAGGAGCAGCTCTACAGCAATAGAAAAAAAATTATGCTGAAGTCCATAGCTAAATGTCATTTTGATATATAAATATCACTCTCTGAGGAATTGCACTTTTAAATTGGCTTTAAGGTGTTTTTATGCTTGCTTCAGATGAACAGCAGATGATTGATGCTGAGTTTTGTCTTCATATGACATCAAGTAAAACAGAATGGCTTTGGTGACCTAACAAGAATTACTCCCCTGAGACAAAACATGCATTTGTTTATGCTGACTGGAAAAAATACTGTATTTTAATTTGATAAACACAATTTTCTCATCCTCTTTCTCTTTTTTACTGGAAGATGAGATGCTGGGAGAGGCTCTGCAAACTGTGCTTTTGCCAGATGTAGTATGCTTAACGTTATAATGTGTGATAACACACAATTTAATGAATATGAAATTAGACAATCTGAGTAGTACTTGGGTAAAAGATAGGCTTTTGGAAAACCACAGTAAATTCTTTAAGAAAAGCAGTAGGGGCAAAGTATACCTAACCAAATGTAAAAGCTGTAACAAGTGATGTTAAATTGTAGGTTGCCATGAATGGATTTGTCATCTGCAGTTCTTCGTTAGAAGTTTAGGAACAAGAATACCTTATCATAACAGAAATTAAAATGCAAAGGAACAGAGATTTGCCTGTAATATGAAGGAGACACACTTTTCATTCCACACTCAAAAACACAAATAAAATAATTGATAGCATGATACCAGGCTCTTTCTGGGTTACCTAACATTTAAAGTTCTCTATCCTTGATTAAAGCAACAAGACAGTTATCATCCCACAGGATTTATGTCTTTGACAGCTACCTTCACATCTAAGACACTGCTGAAATAGGCAAAAAAAAAAAGAAATTTACTGTATACAATTTAAATCCTCTACAAGAAGTAATCTGAAGATGCTTGTCTCTGGCACAATTTGTCTTTATTTCCTACATGAATTCCCTTGTATTTCAGGATACTTTTATGTCTGAGTTCATATGTCTTTATAGAGTTTTCATGGTTTTCATTATGGTTTATTTTCACTTCCCAGAGAAGCAAAGAAAGATCAGTGTGAGCTTTTGGCTTGTTCTTTAGTGACTGTGATTTTGCTTGATCTTTGTGTAAAGTAGAGAAAAAAAATTAGTAGATATTAAATTTGATGCCAGTGATGCTGATGTAATACTTAAATTACTCTGATTCAGACCTTGCCTACCACACATTTTCTGTGTGATTTTAGGCAAGGCATTTAATTCTGTTATAACTCAGCTAATAGTCATAGTGCTGTCTCACGGACTTTGATGGATTTTGGATCAGAATCTTATCCTCAGCTAGTCTACTTTAGGGCAGCTTCACTAGAGTAAAAAAAGTCGTCATCATGTGAGCACATGGCTGGCTCTGTGTTAGTAACCTTCCACTGGGGCAATGCTAAAAATACATCCCTTGCTTTGAAGGGACAGTAAAATGTCATCCAGTATAAATGCATCTATAAATAAGAGAGACTATGTGCATTCACCTTTCCTTTTCCTTTTTCCTTCTTTGCATATAAATTTGAGAATGTGCCTATGAGAAATTATCCATTAAAGTTGCTTTGTGCTATTTTACAGTAAAATTCTAACTTTTAAAAAAATCTTTCCTAAATGAAAGTACTGTTTTCTGTTACCTCTGGTGATGTGGAAATTGGATCTGTTTATGCTCGCCCTCATCCCTTCAGTATTCTAGTTATACAAGAGCGAATTTGTGTGGAAATGAAAGAACTGATATTATAGCCAGATCATTAAGTGGAATTAAAAGAAAACCATCCCTCAGGGTCAGTGATAATCACTACCAGAGAACTGCTTATTCATGTTTAGAGGGTTATCTTCCCTTAAGTATAATAATGTTGTATTGGCATGTAATTTTCATACGCTTCTTGCAGTTCAATTAGAAACAACATACAATGAAAGAACACTCACTTTTTTGAATGGAATATTTGAATCTAGCCTTCTATCCTTTCTTTTTAATAGGACCTGATGACGATAAGGTGGAAACCTGGATTTAGAAAGATTTTAATCATAAAACAGTTGATTTTCTAGTGTCACTTAAGTAGCTTTGTAAATCAAAATTTTTTTTTTAATTTTTAATGTAAATTTCTGTGATAGAAAACAGAACACTAAAGAGTATAGTATAATGGCTGGATGAAGTTAATGACTGTGTATACTTATACTGAAAGATATAATTTTGCAGTATAGATAGTATTACAAAATATCTAATATAATGATGCTTGGAGTCATTCATGTGAAATGATTCCTCAAAAAAAATTATGAAGGTTACACTGAGATTAATACTTTTGAGATCTGCAACTCTGTTGCTTGTCTTAAAGCACAGGAGTATTTTGAAGCATGTAAGTGCAGAGGAAAAGCTTATGTATTTCTAGGTATACCGATAAATCTACTCCATCCATCCTTGAAGTTCAGACGTATGCTACAAGAGGGGTTTATTTCCTCTTTTTTTCTCAGATATTTAAAAACAGAACAAACACATTATCATCATTATGTTTGATAGACTTGTTTGTTACAATATGCTATCAAGTATATTGTCCAGTTTCTGTTAAATGGGCTAAAGCTATTTCCTCAGGGAGACTATTTAGAATTTAGCAGATCTTAGTATTAGTAAAACATTCCTAATCTTCATGCTAAATGTTTCATTTGTGCTGTTTCACCCTACTGCTTCTAAAGTTGTCCTTTTAGACCTTTCTCTGTGATGTCCAGTGCTCTTTGGAAAGAAAAACTTTTATATTTTGTCTCTTTAATTATAGAGCATGCTTCTAATTTGAATTTTTTTCCTCCTTCATGTTGCAATCCAGTGTTCCAGAGAAGAATGACAAGTAACTTTACAGAACTAAAAATAATTGCTGTGATACGTTAAATACAAAAGTATAATTACTATCTGAAAGCTACAAGAAAACCTATTTGATCAGTTGCTTCTTTGCAATAAAAGACTCACTCTTTCCAGAATAGCAAGATTACTTAATTTGATGTATTATAAAAACATGTGTAAATGACAGACTTATTTTTTTCCTATTGATCAAAGTTGCAATTACTAGAGCAATTAACTTTTTGATCTCCATTAGGGTGTAAGTGAAATCAACAAAAGTTTAAAATTACATGGTGGCTTTTTTTGCAAAGAAATGGACTAGCAGTAGCTGTCAAAAAGCTTAGCTGTGAATCATGCTCTTTTACTCATACAGAAATCATTCTGTTCTTTAGAAATGTATGCATGACAAGTACAGAAAGTAGCAACATAATATATATAGAGAGAGAGATACTATTTTTAGTGTTCATCTATTAAAATAACCAGTTGGTCTTTGGATTTTGAACTTTTTCTTCAGGTAAATCAGTTAACAGAATTTTTCACAACTTGTGTATAGTCACATTTACCCTCAGTTTGTGTTAATCAGTATCACTGTGCAAAAGCTAGTCTATATAACAAATATTTTATAAGGCCAAATATGTATTGTACACATGCTACATAAATTTACAAAGATTTATCTAGGTAAGCAGCTTTAAAGGAGCAGTATAATTAAAAAGAGAATGCTTTGCTGTATATTATCGAAGGCAAAGTTATTTGAATTTAATATCCTACTTTGGGTAGTGATCATGATATTTAGTTTCATTGGCTCAGGCTATCAGAGATCTTTTTCCTTCTAAATCTCAACCTAGGATATCCTAGAAACACTCAAACTAAAAAATTAGGAAAAAACCTCCATGCTTAGGATAAATATAAATCATGCTTGCTCCTATTTTGTTGCTATCAAAATGGAAATTCATTTTTTCATCTCATTGAATATACAGCCCTCTAGAGTAATAAAGCAATGTAGTCCACTGTAGGAACTTGTATGCTCCTAAATCTTCACATTCTGGCAGCAAATGAAGTTGTACATAAACTTATCCTAATTCTTTGCTTAAATCTAGACACGTTTCTATATCCCTAATCTTATAAGAGGGCATTTCTAGATTACTCTTGCACTTCTCGCTAAAAATTTATTCTAATTTTAGGTTACCATTTAACCATAGATAATTCATATTAACTTGTTCTTGTGTCAGCAATGTCCATTAGCGTAAGTATTTCAAATAGCTCTAAATGATTTTCAGAACGAGGAAGAAATATCAGCAGAATACCTTATTCTGCTTCTTACATTGTAATGGATAGGTAAAGAGCAACAATATTAATTTTTTTTCCTTGTGACATGCTATCCAACAGGACTGTTCATTATTCTTGACCTACGCATAAAACTTTAAACTTCAGTTAATAGAAAGTAAAAAAAAAATAAGAGGTAAATATACGAATTCCTTTAGGAAAAAAAAAAATAGGTTTTGAGTCAATCATCATCTATTACCTCCCAGCACCTGGGGAAATTACCTAGTTGAAATCCCTGAAAACATAAATTTCTGTCTGACAATCACTTGAAAATACAATGTTGGCAATATCTCTGATATATTGATCATTGTTTATCTGTAACTCATGTGAATCTCAGAGTGAAATAAACAAAAGTTTAGCACTTCATTATATAGGTTATATGGAAGTTCAAGATAGGAAATGAGGACTATGATATTCAAATACAACTACAGAATGTGTTTAGATAGGCAAAATAATTGTTGAGACTGGAATTGTATACTGGAATACTGAACTGATTTGGCTTTTAAAGTGTTTCTCTGAAATTACTTTTTTTTAACCAAGTTTAGTTCGCATCACAGCTACAAACACGGTGTTTTCACCCAATAAGAGATCAGTCAAGAGCAAAAACAGGTGACTGAGAAAAAAAAAAAGAGAAGGGAATTAGAATTCATTAAATTGATTTTGTTTTCTCTGAAGTCAAATAATTACAGTATTAGAATGTAATTTGGAGGCTTTATAGCTTTGAGAACTCAGACTACACCCATTAAGAGACTTTGTAGTCTTAAATAGACAAGAATGAGAAAAAGGGAAAAAGATGGGTAAACAGCAGCAATAAAAGTGAAAGCAATGCAGCCACAATATGGGATACAGATCTCACAACCACTAATGAGCCATTCATTAAACCAAACTGTGTTGCAATTTATTTATTTTAAATAAAACTCAAACTTGAGCTATTTGTTGCTGTCAAACATGTGCCTATGTTAATTTCCAACATTACCTTGGTTTAAATGCCTTCAGCTTTATCTGTAAGTAGTTTGCGAAATGAATACTATGCTTCCCAAATAAAGATGCTCAAAGGAAATAAAAGACACATTCCTTGAGGTGTTGCTATTGGTAGACAAAGGGATGTGGAGGGGAATTACATAATGTATACGGTCTTTGAATTGAAATGACTCCATAATTGCTTAATTTTTTCTCTGGACTGTTACATGTATGAAGAAAATAACTGGAAATCTAAATACTGGGAAATGGTTTCAATATAAGAAAACAAATTTTTAAAATATATCCTTTTTTTTTTTCTTTTGTAACTAGGATGCTAAACTGTAAAATTCCTTACTATGTACCAGGTTAACTACTTTGTCATCTATATAACTGTTCCTGTACTGCTAAGCTTTGTATATTACAGTAAAGCAACAATTATAAACAAACAGTAGAATAATAGCAGTAAGAAGATTTTGCATTTATATGGTATTCTGAATATTTTCTTTCTATGATGCTTTCTGTGTGCCTAACTACTATTATGTACTATCAGGATAGGCATTATTAACATTTTATCAAGTTCTCAAGAGGTTAATGCTAAAGAGACAGTAGATTTCTTCAACAAATAGTATCTTGATTTGGTACAGTACGTGTTATTTTTAGTTAAGAAATGTATTGCTTTCATGTAATGAAGGTCAATGGGAGAACAGGTTTATTAATTGAGGCATAAAAGATTAAAGCAAGAAAAACAAATATTTTAACAACTTTGTTTCCTTTGTGACTTCCAAGTCAAGTTTTTCTCTCATAATCAAAATAGTTTCACAAAGATAAATCATTAATCTTCATGTAACCGTTCCATGCATCCACTCTCAAAACCCATGAAGATGCTTAGATCCATGTCACATTCATCCTTGACTAATGTTTCTGCACAGCATTGAATAATATGAAATCTTTGGTGATGTGGGGGGACTGTAGTTATAGATGAAGCACAGAGCTTCAGAGGTCTGTTGTCAAAATGGCATTTGTGTATCTGTGGAGTAATTGTGTGTTGGGTATATGCAGTTACAGAGTAAACAATAGTCGATGATCTGTAAATGAATGATTTTCCACATAGTTTCCACATGAAAAAGGTAGAAGACTTAGTGACTTGAGAGAGGAGCTGTTTGTGCACGCTTACAGTTTTCAACAATGTGGTTTTTGAGAAGTGAAAATGCTTGTCCTAGAGATACTCCTTAAATAATAATAGATAATTTAGAAGAACTTGGTTTTGACCTGATTCTGTGAAAACTCTGAAAAGGGAGAAAGGTTGTGGAGGTCTTTTTTTTTTCTCATCCAATAGTATCACTTGTGGCTTGCTGAAATAGACTTGGCATGGCAAAAAAAAATATTTGGTAAATATTTTTTCTTCACATTGATCTAAAAAAAACCTATAATTTTTATTCTAACTGGCCATTTCTATTCAGTATGAACTAGGTGATCACTTGAATTTTGAATCCATTCACAAGAAGTGAATCTGCTTTTCCTATAAGAATAACATTCTATAGTTTTTATCTTTTCTTCTATTCTTTATGGATAGCAAATTTAGAAACAAGTAGTTATTTATTATTTATAATGACAGTAAATATTATTTTTGTACGAGAAGTTCACTGTGTAGGACACATTTTTGCTTGCTTATTGCCCTTACTTTGGCTATATTCTTTGTTCTATTTTTAAAAGAGTTAAATCATAAGTGGAGAAGAGTCCCAGAAATTGCAAGTTCTGTTGGAAGAGAATTTGCTGTGCTTTAATACAGCAGTGTGTGACCTTCCTATACATAGTGCAAGTTGGGGAGCCAAGTGTTAGCAAGAACCACAAATTACTGACCTTTCTCCTTTTTTTCCTTTTCTTTTTGGGAATGCATGAATCTCCAAAAAGATAAATGTTCTGTTAGTACTGTATTGAAGGCAACTTATTTAAAAATTGAGACTCTCTAGTCTGAGTCACTGTTTTGTTTTTAATTAGTCCTTGCCAAGAAAGAAAAGGAATGGGTGGTTATGTCAATGGAAAACACTACAAAAGTTTTTGTTCCTCAGTTCCTGTGCCAGGATCAGTGATTGCTGATACTATCAAGAAGCCTGTGAAAATATTTGCCCTGGAAAGAGGTTAAGAGTGAAAAAAAATATTAATGGAAGCTTTAGGCAGTGAAGAAGCTACAGGAAAAAAAAAATAGCCTTAATAGAACTGGAGCATTATCTTATCAGTTACTGTGTTTCTGTAGCTTACTTCCACAAACCTTAACCTAATAACATGCCTTATTTCTTTTCTCCCTGCCCCCAATTTTAGTTCTGTTATAGAACACTGATGCATGCTCTAAGAAACAGACAGAAAATTCATACGTAGGTATATTGCCTTAATTACATAGCCTGACTTTCATGTAATGTTTTTTATCACTTACTTGGTCTTTTTCACTCCACCCACTTTTTGTTTTATATAACTGTGCTCCCGTCCAGGTGTATATCAGCTGAATGAAATTTAATATGCAAATTATAAAGTACTTGGTGTTTATTAAAAGCATTTCATCCAAAATACAAGTAACTGAAATTCGTAAGGATATGAACAGTTGGGCAGAAAGTTTTCATGTTTATTGGGCTAGGAGTAGGAACTGCCCCTGAGAATTTGTAATATAATTTCATGGAAGATTAGGAAATGTCTCTCTCTCAGGGTAGCCATGGTATCTGAATTCATCATATCCTCTGTAAATTTAATGCAAGTATATCAGTCTTTATGTTGCTATTATCACTTCACAAATGCAGTTGGTGATGTATTTAATATAATATTTAATTTAATTATCCTAAAAATACAGTACAAAAATAGGAAAGTTATAGTCCTCATTTTGCCAAAAGGAAACCAAAATGCAGAAGGTGTTTGTCTTATTCCACACAAAATAATCATGATCTCCATTAATAAATCTGTGATATCATCCTGAGGACCACCATAGTAATTTACTCACTGCATTTTCTATCATCTTAAAAGAGATAGAAAACAAATAGTGATTTTTCTTTTCCCCCTCTTGTTTTAAACTAAAGAATAGCAGATTTTCATTAGGAAAAAAAAAGGGATCTTTCTATTGACCATGAATCACCTTTAAAATATTATTCTTATCTTCTAATACCTCATGGAAAATGAGGTGGTTACTGCTGTTTTCATGCAGCATAGAGACAGTTTTTTTTTAGCTTGTAGTTGAAGTGGTGCATAGATAAGCACAAAAAAATATTTGTTAACATGCATTACTATTAAAGCCAGCATGTTTGCCTTCTAAGTGTTAATATAGGCAGAATTTCAGCAGCAGGAATAGTATCTCTTTTAAGTTCAGAGATAAAATAGATAGTGTACTGCAGTCTAGGCAGAATTTGGTTTTATACCAGATAAGCTATTTTGCACAAAGTTGAGCTAGCCGTTTGTCCTTGTTTCAAATTATTTGCTTTAAATGCCTATTAGTAACTGATAATCAATTTCAACAAGGAATTTTTCACACAGCATTTTTTCCACCAAATCCAAAGCCATGTTAATTTGCAAATTAAAAGAAAGTTAGTTAAGCATTTGAAGTTATACCAGAATTATGGTATATGAAAAGTTGTTCAAAAGGTACTCTACCAGACCGTCATTCCTTCTTTAATTAAAGCTCTAAATAAGATACTTTTTCACTAGTATACTAACGCACCACCAATTTTTTATATTATATTTCCAAGCTGTATCATCATCAGCCACTCCTAATTCCAGATTATTTCAAAGGCTCTTATATGGAACCAAGAAAAATCTGAAAATCCCAGTTACTAGGCAGTAGAACAAAAGAGATTATTAAATTGTCACAGGCTATGTTGGAAAAATTAATAGAACACTTCTATTGCACTCTCTTTACACTCACCTTGACTTACCAGACGTCTCAAGAAACAAGATACATAAACCTATTTTACTCCATTTAAGAAGGCTTCATTTCTTACAAAGGATAGTCTGAGATAGTTTCTTTACTTTGTATACAGTGTATGTGTTCACACAGGGTGTGTCATACTATCTAATCTAGAATAACTGATATTCACTCGCTTGACCTTCTACTGGCCATCAAAATTGGTAGATTTACTGTATATCAGAGATTGCACCATCAAGAGCAGTGCCTTCTTTAGGGGGGATGGATTTCATTAAGAAGCAATAAGGATGAGTCAGTTGATGGCACAAGCTCATAGAAGGTGGCCTCGATCAATCTGAGCATTACCTAATTAAGTGAAGAAAAATTGAAGGGCAAACAAATTGAGGACTACATTAATGAAGCAATTGTTTATCTTGAGCACTTGTGCTATGAAAATCTAATTTCTGGATAATTCTGTAACAACTGTAATTTTATCCTTCGTATAGCTAGTCTAAATATAACAGAGACCAGTAATGACTAAATGCCTATCAATAGCTGCTGTGAAATGAATTGGGCAAGAATGAGGAGTACTGGAAAACAGTGTGGTTCTCCCCCTCCATCATCTTCATAGACAGAGTTTTATTCCTTAAGACTGCCAAGCTATCACTTTTAGAGTATCATTTTCATTGCTGTTTCAAAGCATAATATGAAAATAGAGAGTTCTATCTCTTCCCTCTTGTAAGGTTGCATTTATTACAAAATTAGATAGCATTGTTTCTGTCGCACATACCAAGTAATTTGATTAATAACATTAACTCACGTTTCCCACAGTGAAATATATGCATGGCACAAGCATTCTCTTCTAACAGAGTAAATTTTCAGAGTAAAAGAAGTAATATTCAAACATGCTGAGAAGGAATATGAAAGAGATCATTTGTGTTTATTATTCTTCATGTGAAATCAATCAAAACTAGCAAATAAAGCAAAAGTGCCCAACTTAGTGTCAGTGTCATGTAATTGGGAAGTGCTTGGTGAACAAAGAAAGATACAAACCTATGTATTTTAATTAAACTGGTGAGCTCTGCACATATGGAAGTGGATAAATACACTAAAAATGTGTTTTAACCTGTGACTTTTCAATGTGGCATTATTAGTGTTTTATTAGCAATTTTTTCCATGTGGCATTATTACTATTTTATTAGCAAATAGCCCTTACATTTTTAATACCAATCTGGGTCCCATAGCAGCATTCTTTTACCTTTATTTCCACAGTAGTTTTTCTACAAAGATATTAGCATTAAGACACATTTCATGAGCATGAAGCTACATAGATTTTCAGCTTTGCGTGTGCTGCTTGAGTTTAGTGGTTTCTTAAGTTTGTCGCTGTGACATGTCTGGTATCTAATGGAAACAGAACAACTGCTATGCTCCAGTTTGAAATGCTGGACGCTAAACATATACAACTTTGCTGTTTCCAGCATCGTTTAGGAATTCATCATATAGCTCTCAAGGTATGTACTACTACTTTCTTAAGAAGCAGAAGGGAACGTGTTAAGTACAGGGGAATCAAATGTGCAATTTGAGAAAGTGTTGGCAACTTCCTTGCTACTGCAGAGGTCATTACTAGTCTTCCCTGAATTTCTTTGTACTCTATTACATGTTTAAAAAATACAGGAAATTACCCTCAAACTGAACAGGAGGCTTACACTAGGTGTAAACTCAGTTTGGTAATACCGTTTTCAGTAAACAGTTGGGCAGGGTGAAAATACTTACGTTATGCCACTGGTTAATGAAGCTGTGGTGGTGGCTGCCCTTTATACTCTTGTGTCTCGAAGTCAGTGATTATTCAAGAGCTCAGAAATACCACCAGGAAAAGGGTGTGAACACACACCGAGTAAGATTATCTAAACAAAACAAATGAATAAAGCTCTTAGGACTCAAATGTGTACTTTGCATGGACAAGAATAACATGGATTTCTTTTTTGTTTGTTTATTCATATGTTTATACAGTATTTAATACTGAGACTAACAAGAAATGATTAATTTTGTCATGCTTTTCACAGCCTGAGTTACAGGAAGTGACATGACTGAAAGTTATACTTGTTGTTTTATGTGGCATGCAGGCTTTATGAAGAATGCCATAATATATTTTACTCATATCTCTATGACTGTAAACAAATACTAGTTATGAACGTATTCCCTGTGAGGAAAATTTATACAAAATCCATGAGGGGAAGATTATTGATGTTTGCTAGAGCTGAGAGAGAGTAGCAAGTATGTTAAATAAATCTGGAATCCATTATACCACTGCATTACTGCCACAAACACTTGAGTTTTATTTTTTTCTGAATAGTATGATTATTGCCTTTAAGATGTTTGTCTTATTGCTTATGCAGCACTTTTCAGCCCTTCACCCTTAGGAACAGCTGCAGAGTCCCCAGGGTATTATGTCATCTTCTGACGAGGGACAAGGCTGAGAGCAGAGGTCTAGGACTTTGAGCACACTTCCTAGGGGTGGGACATGGCAGTGCCAGAAGCAAAGACAGGAAGGAATGTCTTCCATCCTCACAAGAGTATTCCTTCTGTCCTGGTCACTAAAGCAGCCAAAATCAAGGCACAAAGAGGGGACACCTGTTGGCCTGTCTTACAAAGCTGTCCATCTTCTTTGTAGATTGGACAAGAGGATGTGGGGTGAAAGCAGGGAAGGGAGCAGGCAAGGCAATTGTCTCTTTACTGTAATCTCAAATATTTTGCAGACCGTCCTGAATGGGCAGTAAAGAATCAAGCCCAGGGGCAGTGATTAAAATGGAGGAAACAAAAATTGCTAAAGGGAGTTTAAATATGTAGTTCAAGAATTGTCTGAAATTCATTTTACTGAATGGTATTTATCTACCTCTGGAATACTCCTCCACTGAACTGCTTCTGAGCACAGCTGGCCTATTACAGAGAGTAATGACAGAAGGTTCTTTGAATGTTATAAACAACCATAACACATTGTGAGAATACCACCTATGTAGTGGAGCCAAACTGACTGCAACTATTAAAATAACGAGATATTATTAGAGCTCCATGATATGTATGAAATTCAATCATCAGAGTACTTGCCTAATTAGCACTTCAGTTATTCATCAGACATTTGAGTGCTGTAGTGCACTGTGCTAAATGGTGTCACCTGAAATGCGTTTGCAAGAAGCAGCCTGTCCCTGTGGCAGGGTCAGGATCACACTGCTGTGTTGAGTGGGATTGATGTCAGGTGAACTAATTATGGCTCACAAAAACTCAGAAAACTCAGAAGAAAACAATAGCATCAGAACAAGTCCAACTGAGCCGCATGAAGCACGGTGTAAATGCTATCGTGTCAGTTGTTCTCTCTTCTGTGTAAAATACACCACCTTCCCAGACGTGTCAAAACATCCATCAGTCTTATGCTGTCATTTGAAACCTTGATTCTTTGAAAAATAACCTTTAATTCTGTGAAAAAGAAACCTGTCTTACCTTTTTGTGTATTTCATCATTTGGCCTCTTCAATTTGAAGAGTGTTAGAACTTACATCTAACACGCTGCTTCTCTGGAGGTTTTGAGTAGTGAGCTGTAGTTGTTCTTGGCTAGGTGTTAGCCCTCTCTGAGGGAGACACTTCCAGCCTCTGGATGAAGATCAGTATTTTATCGGCTTCCTTACACCACTCTGCACAGGTATACCCAGTGTATTTCTAACACTAGCTGCTTTTTTCCTCTCGTGCCAGCTTCAAGTCAGTCACGGTGAGTTGCCTGACTCCCCTCTTCTTACTCATCTCTGTAAAATTTTCTGAGCTTTACTGGTTTGTCTATATTGCTCGGCAAGCCATTTTGCCTTTTTTTTTTTTTTTTTTTTTTTTTT